>CABHPH010135643.1:0-44820 GCA_902168325.1 Peromyscus nudipes
CAATTAGGGTGTTTGGCCATCCTATCACCAGAGTAGGTCAGTTCGGGTGGTCTCTCGACCATTGCCAGTAGTCTATTGTGGAGGTATCTTTGTGGATTTTTGTGGACCTCTCTAGCACTTTGCTTCTTCCTATTCTCATGTGGTCTTCATTTATCATGGTCTCTTCAGAGTAGATTTTTTTTTAATGCTGAATGCTGTTTGTTGAGGGAGGGAAGAGGTCTTAATTACAGGCTTACAGCACAATGGGAGAACTCCAGAGGGCCAAAGTTCACTACCGATGTTTTACAATCTTGCCTCTAAGCTGTTAACATCCATTATGCAGGATACACAGACAAGGAACTTCCCTTAAGCCTTCAGGAGGGTGGAAGCCGGCAGGGAATTAGCATAGGGAGGATATCAAGGTCAAGGTCAGCAAGCAAGGCAACAGTTACCCAAAACAGGGGCCAGGACCCTACAGATCCCCCTTTTACTAAAAAATGAGCTTCTGACTTAGGTTGCGTGGGACGTCAGCAGGTCACCTTACCCATCATGGAGACACCTGTCCAGGCCATACAGGCACTCTGTCTTAGGTTGATGAGCGCCCCCCCAGGCATTACCCATCTCTGAATACTCATTATCATACAGGCTCAATCGTGTGTGAGTTGCAGGGTTAGCTGCTGCCAAAGATCTCAAAGTGGCACTGGGCTTGCAATCTGTGTGTTTGATACAGAAAAGACCAACAGAGGTCCTGTCCCACCTGTAGCCAGTAGGCTAAAGGCAACTGAGCCATTCCCTTCCTTAACAAGCCTTACTGTAAGTTGGAGTCCTTGTAAGATGGTATCCCAAAAGCAAATGGAACTTGAGTTTATAATTTTATAATTTTCAAAGCCAATTGAAATGTATATAACTATTGAATTAAATTTATCATGCCCAATAGAAATGAAAGATTAACTAACTGTGGTAGCTACTTTTGCTGCCAGGGTCTCCACTGTGCTAGCTGTAGTAAGCAATTATGAAATGGCAATCCCAGAGACAGTAGCAGCAGTGGCCGCCACTGCTATAACAGCAACAATGGCAGCAGCAATGTCAAATTCTCTTCTGGAGCATGTGGACATCCACTGGCATGGATACAACTCCAGGAACACGAACCGCCGAGGCCCATTTTTCTTGTTCCCAGCACGACTTAAACTGGCAGCTCTGCAGAAGAACAACCAAGAACCATGAAGAAAAAACAGGCAGCTCATAAGGAGTATGACTAATGGTCTTATAATGACTACATTCAGGCTCATACATTTTAAGGTATCTTCAAAGTGGGGGTTAAATGAATTTCAGGAGATCAATAAATGTTGCACAGAGCCACCCCTGAAAAGTAGGCACTACACCAGCTTGAGGAGGATTGTGAAAATGAAAAGGCTAAACTGGCATGCTACTGTTAACACATGGAGGTCAGTGACCTTCAGGGTTATCCTTAATCTCCAAGGTGTCTGGATGACACGTTTTCAAACGTATTTGAAAAAGCATTTACCATGCATTACCTTCTTAGAGAATCTAACCACATAGCTACTGTTCCTAGGCTTACATTAATGCTTGGCAAAGCTGGCCAAATTGGGCTCTCAATCCCCATTGGTATCAGAAGGGGAAAGTTTTTCATGAATGCCCCATAGGTCTCTGTCTTGTTGGGCTTCATCAGTAGCCACAGGGCGCACATAGTGCTCAAGAATCCAAAGAGGAACCTCACTGTCCTGAGGAAAGACATAAACAGAACCCCAGGCCCACACCAATACCAAATCGGATCTTCTCCAAGTGCCAGTAGAAAGATCCTTCCATCGCTCCAGAGGGTGATTTGCAACAGGAGCCCTCCAGTGCTTATCTGCAGCGGATACTCCAGCAGAATCCACCAATAAAAAATTTAAAATATATAAAACAAGGGAAAGAATAGGATGTAGAGAGGAATGAGGAGTCCCTCGTTTCCCTTTTTTACTTTAGTAAAATATGTTTGGGTTTTTTTTTTAATAGTTCAAATTTTTCTTTTTTATTTTTTAAAATTAATTATTTAATTTATTTTTCTATTATCAGCTTGATACAGTATGTATTCTTATCTTAATAGTGAAATGTTTCATTGAGGCTTGCTCAGTAATTGAGTAATACCAGAACTTATTATAAGCCACAGTAGTCTTAGGGTCCCCCATGCTATATATATAGCCTCCATGGTTCTGTGGGTTGTAGTCTGATTGTTCTTTACTTTATATCTAGAATCCACCTATGAGTGAGTGCATACCATGTTTGTCTTTCTGGGTTTGGGTTACCTCACTCAGGATGATATTTTCTAGTTCCATCCATTTGCCTGCAAATTTCATGCTGTCATTGTTTTTCTCTGCTGAGTAGTACTCCATTGTGTATATGTACCACATTTTCTTAATCCATTCTTCAGTTGATGGGCATCTAGGTTGTTTCCAGGTTCTGTGTGGTTATGTGCATGAGTTTGGGTGACTGAGAAGGCCAGAAGATGGCATGACATCTGGAGTTATAGATGGTTGTGAGTCACATGATGTGGGTACTAGGAACTGAACTCTGGTCCTTGCAAGAACATCATGTACTCTTAACCACGAAGCCATATCTCCAGCCCCACTGCATTCAATCAAAATACTAATATTTAGTTACTCTTAGTATTTATTCTTTTTCTTTAAAACTTAAGCTTCATCACAAAAATAAATCTGTGATACCAGTTCCTGGTAAGTGTGTTTGGATTAAGATAATAAAGTATTAATATGGCAGATCCTCTTAGATTTAACAATTATAAAATCTAAATTAAAAAACTTTCCTTTGCTTTTATCAGGTGCTCAAATAACTGTGAAATAGGGAACATTAAAGCAAAGTTCATTATCAGAACCATTGAAATCCACCCACGCATTGACTGAGTACCATTCAGTGCCAGAGCTCTATTATACTGAGGGCTAATTTCAAGAGATGGATTTTCTATACCCCTTTCATTAGCACCAGGAGTCTTTTGCTTAGACAAAAGATTTTTTAAGTATGCTGGCCAGTTAGAGTCTCTACAATTATAATGAGTTAAAATCAGATTTACCTAAAATTCTAAAGGTGAAACAATGCTGCCCAGCATGGAACTTTATTTCTGAAAAGGACTTTACAGGCCAGTTCCCCTACCATATAATTGATGTTCCCACAGGGTATAATTGTATTGTATTAGCCCTCCCTAGGGAGGCCATGGCAGAATATATGTGATGGTATCAGTTGAATGCTAGATAAAAGGCTGGACCTAGAGCATTTGGTCCCTGAGTTCTATTGGCAGCTCTTAGTGATTATAGATTTCATTGACAGCAATTCTTTGGAGACAGCTTCATCCTTCAGCACTTAAAGAGCAATGATCTGGGGGACTTGGGTTCCAACCCTGGCTTCACCATTTTCCAGTCATCTGACAGAGATACATTAGAGATGCCCTCAGATCTGCATTTTTAAATGTAAAAGCGGCAGCTTCTCAGTCTGTACTCTTGCTCACCCCCAGGACTATTACAAGGGACATGTAAGGAAATACATATGAGAACTTGTGTCACCTGAAGTGTGCTCCATTTCTGTAATTTTTAATATCTTACTTTTTTCTGACACCTTCTTCAATTTCTTTCTTCAGGGACTTAAGGTTCTTGTCATACAGGTCCTTTGCTTGCTTAGTTAGAGTTACCCCAAGGTATTTTATATCATTTGTGGCTATTATAAAGGGTGATGTTTCTCTGATTTCTTTCTCAGCCCATTGGTCATTTGTATATAGGAGGGCTACTATTTTTTTTTGAGTTAATCTTGTATCCTGCTACATTGCTGAAGGTGTTTATAAGCTGTATCAGTTCCTTGGTCAAATTTTTTGGGTCACTTATGTATATTATCATGTCATCTGCAAATAGTGAAAGTTTGACTTCTTCCTTTCCAATTTGTATCCCCTTGATCTCCTTATGTTGTCTTATTGCTCTGGCTAGAACTTCAAGTACTATATTGAGTAAGTATGGGGAGAGCGGACAGCCTTGCCTTGTTCCTGATTTTAGTGGAATCACTTTGAGTTTCTCTCCATTTACTTTGATGTTGACTGTTGGCTTGCTGTAAATTGCCTTTATTATATTTAGGTATGTTTCCTGTATTTCTGATCTTTCCAAGACCTTTATCATGAAGGGGTGTTGGATTTTGTCAAAGGCCTTTTCAGCATCTAGTGAGATGATCATGTGGTTTTTTTTTCTTTCAGTTTGTTTATATGGTGTATTACATTGACAGACTTTCATATGTTGAACCACCCTTGCATCCTTGGGATGAAGCCTACTTGATCGTGGGGGATAATTGTTTGATGTGTTCTTGGAGTTTGTTTGCCAACATTTTATTGAGTATTTTTGCATCAATGTTCATGAGGGAGATTGGTCTGTAGTTCTCTTTCTTTGTTGCACCTTTGTTTGGCTTGGGAATCAGGGTCATTGTAGCTTCATAGAAGGAGTTTGGTAACTTTCCTTTTGTTTCTATTGTGTGGAACAATTTAAAGATTATTAGTATTAACTCTTCTTTGAAGATCTGGTAGAATTCTGGGTTGAAACCATCTGGTCCTGGGCTTTTTTTGGTTGGGAGACTTTTAATAACTGTTTCTATTTCCTTAGGGGTTATTGGAATTTTAAACAGTTTGTCTGGTCTTGATTTAACTTAGGTATGTGGTACTTATCCAGAAAATTATCCATTTCTTTTAGATTTTCCAGTTTTGTGGAGTACAGGTTTTTGAAGTATGACCTGATGATTCTCTGGATTTCCTCAGTGTTAGTTGTTATGTCTCCCTTTTCATTTCTGATTTTGCTAATTTAAATGCTCTCTCTCTGCCTTTTGGGTAGTTTGGATAAGGGCTTGTCTATCTTGTTGATTTTCTCAAAGAACTAACTCTTTGTTTCATTGATTCTTTGTATTGTTCTCTTTGTTTCTATTTTATTGATTTCAGCTCTCAATTTGATGATTTCCTGGCATCTATTCCTCCCGGGTGACTTTGCTTCATCTTGTTCTAGAGTTTTCAGGTGTGCTGTTAAGTCACTAGTGTGAGATTTCTCCAACTTCTTTATGTCGGCATTTAGTGCTATGAATTTTCCTCTTAGCACTGCTTTCATAGCATCCCATAAGTTTGGGTATGTGATATATTAATTTTCATTGATCTCTAGGAAGTCTTTAATTTCTTTCTTTATTTCTTCCTTGACCCATTGGTGATTCAGTTGAGCGTTATTCAGTTTCCATGAGAATGTAGACATTAATCCACACACCTATGAACATATGATTTTCGACAAAGAAGCCAAAACTCTACAATGGATAAAAGAAAGCATCTTCAACAAATGGTGCTGGTATAACTGGATGTCAACATGTAGAAGACTGCAAATAGATACATATCTGTCACCGTGCACAAAACTTAAGTCCAAGTGTATCAAAGACCTCAATATTAATCCAGTTACTCTGAACCTGATAGAAGAGAAAGTAGGAAGTAGTCTTGAACGCACTGGCACCAGAGATCACTTCCTAAATATAACACCAGTAGCACAGACACTGAGAGAAACAATTAATCAATGGGACCTCTTGAAACTGAGAAGCTTTTGTAGGGCAAAGGAAATGGTTAATAAGACAAAGCAACGGTCTACAGAATGGGAAAAGTTCTTCACCAACTCCACATCTGACAGAGAGCTGATATCCAGAATATATAAAGAACTCAAGAAATTAGATATCAAAATACCCAACAGTCCAATTAAGAAATGGGCTATAGAGCTAAACAGAGAATTCTCAATAGAAGAAGCTCAAATGGCCGAAAGACATTTAAGAAAATGCTCAACATCCTTAGTCATCAGGGAAATGCAAATCAAAATGACTCTGAGATACCAACTTACACCTGTGAGAATGACTAAGATCTAAAACACTGAAGACAGCTAATGTTGGAGAGGATGTGGAGCAACGGGAACACTCCTACACTGTTGGTGGGAATGCAAAACTTGTACAGCCACTTTGGAAATCAATATGGCACTTTCTTAGAAAATTGGGCATTAACCTCCCTCAAGACCTAGCCATACCACTCTTGGGCATATACTCAAGGAATGCTCAACCATACCACAAGGACACATGCTCAACTATGTTCATAGCAGCATTGTTTGTAATAGCCAGAACCTGGAAACAACCTAGATGCCCTTCAACTGAAGAATGGATAAATAAAATGTGGTACATATACACAATGGAATACTACTCAACAGAGAAAAACAATGACATCATGAGGTTTGCAGGCAAATGGATGGAACTAGAAAATATCACCCTGAGTGAGGTAACCCAGACTCAAAATGACAAACATGGTATGTACTCACTCATAAGTGGATACTAGATGTAAAGCAAAGGATAATCAGACTGCTACTCACAACTCCAGGGAGGCTACCTAGTAAAGAGGACCCTAAGAAAGATACAGGAATCGCCAAGTGACAGAGAAATGGATGAAATCTACATGAGCAAACTGGGGATGCTGGGGGGGGGCGGTAATGAAGGGCAAGGGTTGGGGGAAAGAGCTTAGGGAAGTGGGATGTCCCAGCTGGATCAGGAACAGAGTGGGAGAACAAGGAAAGAGATACCATGATAAATGAAGACCCCATTGAAATAGGAAGAAGCAGAGTGTTAGACAGGTCCCCAGAAATCCACAAAGATACCTCCACTATAGACTACTGGCAATGGTCCAGAGAGTGCCTCAGCTGACCTACTCTGGTGATTGGATGGCCTAACACCCTGTCATGATAGAACTCGCATCCAGTGAATGATGGAAGCAGATGCAGAGATCCACAGCCAAGCCCCAGGTGGAGCTCCAGGAGTCCCAGGTGGAGCTCCAGGAGTCCAATGGATGAGAGAGAGGAGGGATTATATGAACAAGAGATATCGAGACCATGATTGGAAAAAGCACAGAGACAAATAGCCAAACTAGTGGAAACACATGAACAGTAAACCAATATCTGAGGAGCCCCCATGGAACTGGACCAGGCCCTCTGGATAAGTGAGACAGTTGATTAGCTTGAACTGTTTAGAAGGCCCCCAGGCAATGGGACCAGGACCTGTCCTTGGTTCATGAGCTGGCTTTTTGGAACCTAGGGCCTATGCTGAGATACTTTGCTCAGCCTTGGTACAGGGAGGAGGGGACTGGACCTGCCTCTACTGAATCTACCAGGCTGGGCTGACTCCCCAGGGGGAATCTTGCCTTGGAGGAGGTGGGAATGGGGGGTGGGTTGGGGGGGAAACCTGGGAAATGGAAGGAGGGAGGACAGAGTCATCCGTGGCTGATATGTAAAATTAAATTAATTATAAAATAAAAATATTTTTAAAAATATAACAAACAAAACAAACTAAATAAATAAATAAATATCTTACAATGGAGTTCTCTATCAATGTCATTGTGCTGAGCAACTTTGACTGGTCCCTGTGTATAAAACTGTTCTGTCTGTTCTCTATTCCCAATGTTAGAATGCAATTTCTAGGAGGTAGAACAATAGTGTAATATCATTTATTGCTGACTTATTGCATACTAAAACTTGCCTGACAGACACTATCTCTCAATTCATAATTATCAAATGAATAACTGAATAAATAAAAATAGTGTTATTTAATTTGGTTGAGTGTTCATAAGCCATTCATAATGCATACACTATCATTTCAATCTCTTAAATGCAAATGTAACCACTTTAGGGAACTGGCAGGATTTGATACTTTACAAGTAATGACCACCTTTATCTCACCATCAATATCTTCTCTAAAGAATAAATGGAGAAAAGAGCAGCTTACTATTGCTATTAATGTTTTTCATTGACCACTGAATATTTTCTGTCTTGTTAAACACTGAAACCCTGACTCTCCCATGAAGCATACTAGCAAAATGTACCACAATAAACTCTCCTTCAGATGACAACTTTATTGGCCAATATCTCTTATTATATTATCCCAGCTCATCTCCTGCTTCCAGAAAGCTGCCCACATTCTGCTTTCTTACAGTGTACCTTTGCTTAGCAGGTAGCCTTTTGGAGTGGGGTCCCTTCAAGAATTTCCTTCATGGAAAGGACAGGATTTTACTTTACCAGAAGGTGGCAGTGTGGTTTGGCCCAATATTGACACTTCTTTCTTGGCATCAATTGAGTAGTCTACACCCTTATAGACTAGTCAATTGGCATCAATTTTCACATGCATTCCTCAACTCCTGAGGACACTTCAGTGTCCATCAGTTGTGTGCTGTTGCATGCAAACTTGACAGGTCAACACACTCAATAGGCTGAAACAGCAACTGCTTTATTTGCTCAAATTTTTGTGCTGCAGTGATTCGGAATGGGCTAAAATGGATTTTCTGATACTCTGGCCAATGGTAGCTTCTACAGCTGTCATTTGATGGGTCAACTGTAATTAAGCAGTCCAAGATGGCCTTGCTTGCACATCTGAAGGTGATTTTAGATGCCAACTGTGCAAAACAGCCAAGTGACCACTAATCTTTCAGGAGGTTAGCTCAGGCTTCATCCTATGGTATAGCATTCTAAGAATGGAAGGCCAGACTGCTCTAGGGAAGGCTGAGAGAATGCTATAACCAGAAAGAACATTCATATAGCTAATTGAGTGATAGGGGAATAGGTCTGTACAACCCTTTTGAGAAATACAGTTCCATGTTGGAGCAGTATTGTTTTATCTTTAGAATTTTAAGCCTCTGCTTCTGTTATACTTTCTAATTCCTCATGTATGAAAGAAGAACACCCAATTAATCTCAGAGTCAGTATGGGAAGAGTCTGTAAGGAACTATATAGGCAGAAGTTTCTCTGGTCCTGCCTGGCCCCGTGGTCTGGACAAATCTCTCCTACCACGGTCCCAGAGCCACTTATAAAATAATTACTCAGAGGATTAATATTAGTTACAAATTGTTTGGTCTATGGCTCAGGCTTTTTGCTAGCCATCTCTTATAACTTAAATTAACCCATTTCTATTAACCTATATGTTGCCATGTGGCCGTGACATTACCGGTCTGCTGGCATCTTGTTGCTCCTTTAGCGGCAGACTGGTGTCTCCTCTGACTCCACACTTCCTCATCTCTGTCCTCAGTTTGAATGTACCACCTAACCTTATTCTGCCTCACCATTGGACAAACAGCTTTATCAACTAATGAGAGCAACATATATTCACAGCATACAGAAAGACATCCCACAGCATAACAAGATGGTGTTCACAGTGACTTCAGGGTTGTAGCTTGAAATGAGCCATAACAGAAACATTCAAAGCACAGAAATCATCAAATGCCACAAATTAGTCCCACTCCTGTAGATGTAACCAACCATCTTATTAAATAAGAAACACAGAGCCAATGTAAAGATAAAAGCCCAAGAGGTCAGAGCTAAGAGCCTTACCCACCTGCTGCAGCTAGCCTCTTCAGCCAAGAGACCTCTCGGAAAGAGAGCTACTTCCTGTCTGTTTGTCTTTAAATAGACTTTCTGTTCTGCCTTCTCATTGGTTGTAAGCCCAACCACACGACTGCCTCGTCACTGCCTGTCTGTACAGACCTCCAGAAACACATTGGAGCATGTGTCTCCAATGCTGGCTGTATCCTTGAACACACAGAGATCTACATAGTTCTGCCTACTAAGTGCTGGGATTAAAGGCGTGCGCCTCCTTCAGCAAATCCTACTGGCGTGCACCACCACAACCGGCTTTCGCTATGGCTTGCTAATAGCTCTGACCCCTAGGCAACTTTATTTATTAACATACAAATAAAATCACATTTCACTACAAATAAAATACCACTATACACTCCCACTTCTAGAGAACAAATATATAAACATTTCTAAGCATGCTACTGTTAAATCACTCTAGATTTCTTGGTACAGTCTGAAGACTGTTGAGAGGGCACATAACTGATAGATAGACTGTTCTCCAATACTCCACCTTATCACATCTTATGGGAGTTGGGGTAGAACTATGCTTTATGGAAGGCCTACCTTCATTCTCTGTCAATCTGGACTTACTGTCAGTTCATCTTATTCCACATTTTCTCACAAGCCCTGTTTTTTCCTGATTTGGACAAATATATTTGATTTATTTTTATGTAAGTAACCCATGCTGAAAGGTATACAATCCATATATCCTACATTTCCTAAGTCCTATTCTTGAAACTATCCAAAGAAACAGAGTGCTCTACATCTAAGCTTGGAGCTATGCTATCAGCCTACATGGTTGTCTATGCTATTTTTTGTAAAGCAGAGTTTGTTATTCTACTTTCTCTCAAAATGGGCTGAAGGATATGGCCCATTGCTTCACCTGGTCACCCCCTGTTTTACCCACAGGATGTAATTTCCTGGTGCTCAGTGACAATTGCTTCTACTAAGCACTGAGAAGGTCTTCTCCCACAGACCTGTGATACCTGTAGCACATCAAATTTTGTATTTTGTTCTGGACACTAAAAACACACAGAGAGGATGAAGGGACAAAGCAAGATGGCAAAACACTCTCTCTAGTGACCACACCTCCCTGGAAGAAACTTTGATTTGAACAACTATCCACACAACAAAAATATCTCCACAAGAGATGAGGAAACTAGGAAAAAGAATAAATAATAACATTAAAAAGATCTTTGAAGACAGTAGGAAGAGCAGTTTTAAATCACTATGTTATCTCTTCTCCCAGGTAGCATCATGCATGTAGATACTGATTCCTTGGGGAAAAGAAAGGCAAGTGAGTACAAGGTTTTGCCATGTACTAGGAGTCTAGGTCTGCTTCAGTAAATCACAGAATAAACAAGACTCTCAAGTCTTATCAAACTTGAGAAGATTCAAATAATATCCTATCAAATCCCCTTTTCTGGCCACAGTGTTATAAATCTAGAAGTCAGCAGCAGAGGAACATTAGAAAATTAGGAACTAAACAGAATAAGAAAAAAACCCAGGTGAATAAAGAAATTAAAATAGACTTTAGAAAATTTCTAATGGAAATGCAAAACCTACCCAAACCTATGGGATACAGGAAAGGCAATTCTCAAAGAGAAATGTATAGCAATAAATACCCCCCCACACACAAATCTCCAATTACCAATGTAACAATGTACATTATGAAACTGGAAAAAAGTCCAATTAAAATAAATTGTATCCTCTATTATGTTTTAATTTCTTTCCTAGTGATAGAAGTCCTGAATCTCTATTGAGTGCAACATATTGAAATTTTAATAAAGAGTTCAAGCAATCCCTCACCAAAAGAAAAAAGAAAGAGAAATTGGAAAAAAAACAATAAATGATACCCACAGTCAGTAGGAACACAGAAATTATAAAATCAAAGAAGAAATAAATTAGAGACTTGAAAGTCAATAGGAAACATCAGTGAAACTGAGGTGGCTTTCTGAAGAAGTATGTAAAAGCAGCATCTTTAGTGATACTAGTACTATAAAATTAATGAACAAGGTTGCTAATGGGGATGCTCTTACAGACCATCCAGGGAAATGTAAGGCAATTAAGTCACTGTGGAAAACATTAGAGAGACTTCTCAAAAAGCTAAAAATAGGGATGTGATATGGTCTTGCTATAGCTCTCCTAGGCCTAAAAAGGAACTAATTCAGTACAATACAGAGTTACCTGCATACTGATGTTTAGTGTGTCACTATTAACAATAGCTAAATTACGGAATCAACCTAGGTGTCCATCAATATATGAAAGTGGTACATAATACAAATTTTACTTACCAATAAAGAAGAAATCAATTGTCACATTCAAGGAAAAACATTCAAATAAATAAAATCAGAAATGAAAATAGAGACATTACAATTAATACTGTAGGAATAGCAAAAGTTATGATATTGTTATGAACATTTCCTAATAAGTTGGACAACCTAGAAAAAATGTATTAATTCTTTGATGCACACACAACCTATCTTTCAAGACTGAATTATGAAGAAATAGAACATATGATTATACCAAGAATGGGTGAGGAGATTGAATCGGTTATAAACAGTCCCCCATCAAAGGAAAGGTCAGGAAATAGTTAATGAAGTAAACAAACATCCTAGAAAATGGGAAAAAATATTTTCTAGCCATACGTTTTTACTGAGAATCAATATCTAGAATATACAAAGAATATAAAAACTAAACAACAAGAAAAAAATGGGCTAAAGATAAAATAAAAATGACCAATTAACATTTAGAAAAATGTTAATTTTCTTGAATTTCATTAGACATCAGAAAAAATATAAATCCATCTTACTCTAGTCAGAATGGCAGTCATTAAGGAAACAAATAACAGAACTAGTCAGATGACTCAGTAAATAAATGCACATGCTGCCCCTTTCCAGAAAAGCCTGAGGACCTATGTTGGCAGCCTGGAACCCCTATTAAAAAGCCAGATGAAGCAGTGTAAGCATCTGTAACCCCAGCATGCCTATACAGGGAGATGGGAAGTAGAAATAGGAAAGTTGGTAGAAGCACAAAAGCCAAGCAGCCTGGAGAATACAGTGCCAATGCAGCAGAATCAAGAGACCCTGTCTTAACAAAGCAGAAGGCAATAACCCAGTTTTGAAAATTATCCTTTTACTTCCACATGCGTACACACACACACTACCACCACCACCACCACCACCACCACCACCACCACCACCACCACCAGATCAAATAAAAAACTATGGGTCAATTTCCCTGATGAATATAAATACAAAAGTGAACAAAGGTAACAAGGTGAATTCAGTAGCACATTTAAAAGATCACTCACCTTGAGCAAGTGGTATTCAGATCTGGCAGGTGAGAATAATTGAATTGGCCATGTCCCAGCCCCTGACTTGGACAAAGGCCCCCTGCTTGCCTTCAAACTCCAGGTAGGCCACCCACTCACAAACACCTCAGCTCTCAGTGTCTGACCACCATATCCCCAATCATCCTTCCCCTCATTCTCACTGTATTCCAGCCACCAACTTGAACAGAGGTCCTCTGCCTGACCAGAGGTCACCCTACCTATCAGAAGTCTGCCCCAACTCAAGTGGAGACCCTCTACTCAACCACAGGCCATTCCAGCCAGAGGAAACAGAAACCAAAGAACAAAATGCCTACCCAACAAAGACAAACTCAGAAATTGGCACCTAGATCTATAATCACCTCCAACATAGATGCCTAGAAGCAAGCATAAGAAAATAGTCAACAATAGCCAAAGCAGTATGTCAACACCAGAGCCCAGCTAGCCTACTACAGCAAGTACTGAATACTCTACCATAGCTGAAGTACAAGCAAAAGACTTTAAAATCAACTTTATGAAGATGACAGAGCTCCTTAAAGAATAAGTGAATAAATCCTTTAAAGAAATTGAGGAAAAGACAAAAAAAATCAAAGCAAATGAATGAATCCCTTAAAGAAAGCCAAGAAAAAACTAACAATTGAAGGAAATGAATAAAACTGTTCAAGACCTAAAAATGGAAATAGAAACAATAAAGAAAATACAAACTGAGAGAATTATGGAAATAAAAAACATAGTTAAGCAAAGAGGAACTACAAAGACAAGATTCACCAACAGAATATAAGAGATGAAAGAAAGAATCTCAGGCATTGAGATATTATAGAAGAAATAGATACATCAGTCAAAAAAATGCTAACTCTAAAAAATTCCTGACACAAAACACCAAGAATATCTGTGATACTATGAAAAAAATCAAACCTAAGATTAATAGGAATAGAAGAAAGAGAAGATTCTCAGCTCAAAGACCCAGAAAATATTTTTTAACAAAATCACAGAAGAAAATTTTTTTAATCTTAAGAAAAACATGCCGATAAAGGTACAAGAAGCTTACAGAATGGTAAATAGATTGCATCAGAAAGAAAGTCCCCCTGCCACATAATAATCAAAACATTAAACACAGAAAACAAAGAAAGAATATTAAAAGTTGAAAGAAAAAAAGGCCAAATAACATATAAAGGCAGACCTATGAGAATTATACTGGACTTCTCAATGGAGAATCTAAAGACCAGAAGGGCCTAGGCAAATGTCCTGCAGACACTAAGGAGACCACAGATGCCAGCCCAGACTACTATATCCAGCAAAACTTTCAATCACCATAGATGGAGAAAACAAAATGTTCCATAATAAAGTCAAATTTAAGCAATATCTATCTACAAATCCAGCCCTACAGAAGGTACTAGAAGAAAAACTTCAATTCAAGGAGGTTAACCACACCCATGAAAACAGGACATAAATAATCTCATACCAGCAAAACCAAAGGAACAGATGCCCCCCCCTCTCTCTCCATCACTAAAACAAGAACAAAAAAAAAACCCAGGGATTAACAATCATTGGTCATTTATCTCTCTCAAATTAATGGTCTCAATTCCCCAATAAAAGACATAGACTAACAGAATGGATGTGAAAACAGGATCCATCCTTCTGCTGCATACAAGAAACATATCTCAATATCAAAGACAGACATTATCTCAGAGTAAAGAGTAGAAAAAGATTTTCCAAGCAAATGGATCCAAGAAATAAACTGGTGTCGCCATTCTACAATCTAACAAAATAGACTTCAAACCAAAACTAATACAAAGAGACAGAAAAGTATACTTCACACTCATCAAAAGAAAAAATCCACCAAGATGATCTTTCAATTCTTAACAACCATGACCCATATGCAGGGGTAACCATGTTTTTAAAAGAAACATTACTAGAGCTTAAATCACACATTGACCCTCACACATTGATAGTGGGAGACTTCAATACCCCACTCTCACCAATGGACAGGTCATCCTGACAAAAACTATACAGAGAAATACTAGAGCTAACAGACATTGTGACCCAAATGGACAGATATCAACAGAACATTTCACCCAAACACAAAAGAATATATCTTCTTCTCAGCACCTCATAGAACATTCTCTAAAATTTGCCACATACTTGTTCATAAAGCAAGTCACAACAGATACAAGAAAATTGAAATAACCCCCATAGCCTATCAGACCACTGTAATAATACAGCGTGCAGGAGGCCATGGTGGGTTTTGGAGCCAAGGTGCCCCATGGTGGGTGAGACATGCCATGCGGGCATGGCAGATGGTAGAAAGTTACTCACATGGCAGATGCAACGTCCACATGGCAGGTTTATTTTGGGGTTTGAGGAGAAGGGAGAGAAATGGAGGGAAGGAGAAAAGAAAGAGTCAGAGAGAGATAGAAAGAGAGAGGGAGAGAGACAGAAAGAGAGAGGTGCACACTACGTCTAGTGAGAGGAGAGAGGAGAGCGGGAAGGAGTTTTTTCCTCTTAAGGGGTCTTTAATGTAAGATAATGTCAAGGAGCGTGTCAGAATACTAACAACCATCATGGATTAAAGCTGTATTTCAACAACAACAGAAAGTGTACAAACTCATGGAAATTGAACAACTCTGCACTGAATGACTACCGGGTCAAGGCCGAAATAAAGAAAAAAATAATGACTTTCTAGAATTCAATAGGAATGAATGCACAACATAGCCAAACCTATGGGACAAAATGAAAGTAGTGCTAAGAGGCAAGTTCATAGCACCAAGTGCCTACTTAAAGAAATTGGAGAAATCTCATCCTAGCAACTTATCAGCACAACTAAACTCTCTAGAACAAAAAGAAGCAAGGTCACATATGAGGAGTAGACAGCAGGAAATAATCAAAGTAGGGTTGGAAATCAATGTAATAGAAACAAAGAGAACAGTACAAAGAATCAATGAAACAAAGAGTTGGTTCCTTGAGAAAATCAACAAAATAGACAAACTCTTATGCAAACTAACTAAAAGACAGAGAGACTATTCAAATTGACAAAATTAGAAATAAAAAGGGGGAGAAAACAACATATACCAAGGAATCCAAAAAATTAATTAGGTCATACTTTGAAAATTTGTACTCCACAAAATTGGAAAATAAAAAAAAAATGGATAATTTTCTCCATAGATATTATTTTACCAAGTTAAATCAAGATCAGATAAGCCAGGTAGTGGTGGCACACATCTTTAATTCCAGTACTCAGGAGGCAGAGGCAGGCAGATCTCTATGAGTTTGAGGCTAGCCTGGTCTACAGAGCTAGTTCCAGGACAGCCAAGGCTACACAAAGACATTCTTTCTTAGAAAACAAACAAATAAGTAGATCAGATAAACACTTTAAATAGGTCTATAATCCATAAGGAAATAGAAGCAGTCATTAAAAGTCTCCCAACCAAAAAAAAAAAAAAAAAAGCCCAGGGCCATCATAGATTTTTACCATACTTTCAAAGAAGCACTAACACCAATACTCCTCAAAATATTTCACAAAATAAAACAGAAGAAACATTGCCAATTTCATTTCATGAGGCCAGAGTCATTCTGATACCCAAACCACACAAAGACTCAACAAAAAAAGAATTATAGGCCATGAACATGCAAAAATACTCACAAACCTAATCCAAAAACATATCAAAAAGATCACCCATATGATCAAGTAGGCTTCATCCCTGAGATGCAGGGATGGTTCAACATAAGAATATCAGTAAGTAAAATCCACCATATAAACAAATTAAGGAAAAACCTACATGATCATCTCAATAGATGCTGAAAGAGCCTTTGAAAAAAAATCCAACACCCCTTTATGGTGATATTTTATTTGTACTGAAATATGATTTTATTTGTATGTTAATAAATAAAATTGCCTGAGGGTCAGAGCTAATAGCAAGCAGAGCAGAGCTGGGCATTCGTGGTGCACGCCTTTAATCCCAGCACTTGGTAGGCAGAGCTAGGTAGATCTCTGTGTGGTCAAGGATACAGCCAGCATTGGAGACAAATGCCTTTAATCTCAATACCATCCATAGAAGACCTGGAGGTCTGTACAGACAGGCAGTGACAAGGCGGTCATGTGGTTGGGTTTACAACCAATGAGAAGGCAGAACAGAAAGTCTATATAAAGACAAACACATAGGAAGTAGGTCTCTCTCTTGGCTGAAGAGGATCGCTGAAGCAGGAAGGGTAAGGCTCTTAGCTCTGACCTCTTGGGCTTTTATCTTTACATTGGCTCTGTGATTCTTATTTAATAAGACGGTTGGTTACATCTACACCCCTTCATGATAAAAGTCTTGGATAGAGTAGGGATACAAGGAACATAGCTCAACATACTAAAGGCAACTTAAAGCAAGCCTATAGCCAACCTCAAATTAAATGGAGAGAAACACAAAACAATTCCACTAAAATCAGGAACAAGACAAGGCTGTCCACTCTCTTCATAGCTATTCAATATAGTACTTGAGGTTCTAGCTAGAGCAATGAGAGAAGTAGAGGAGATCGAGCAGATACAAATTAGAAAGGAATAAGTCAAAATATTTTTCAAGGATGATCTGAGAGTATATGTAAGTGACACCAAAAATTCTACCAGGGAACTCCTATAGCTGATAAACACCTTCATTAAAATGGCTGGATTCAAGATTAACTAAAAAAAAATCAGTTTATATATAGCCCTCCTATATACACTTGACAAAAAGACTGAGAAATAAATCAGGGAAATAACACTGTTCACAATTGATGGGAACCATAAGCCTAAGTGACCCTTGACACACATGCTGCCATATTTGGGCTTCTCTCCTCCTGTTTCTTAGATCTAGGCCTTAAGTCTCCATAGCACCAGAACCTCTTCTCACAAATACCAGAACCTCTTCTCAGAAATCAGGTGACCAAGCTGCAGGTAGGCAATTAGGCAGTTAGGCAAGAGTAGATAGATAACCCCCAGAACAACATTCCCTGCTAGCTGAACAACCCATGATTAAAGTCCCCTCCCTGCTTGCACCTTCCTTTTCCCCCTTCCTATAAATGCCTTAAGAGTAAAATAAAATTTTGGAGCTTGATCAGACATCCTGTCTTGCTCTCATTCTTTGTGTCTCTTGTCCCTCTCATTCACCAGCCCTCCTTTCAGGTTCCTGTTAAAGACCCCGCTGGCCAGGGCACACAATAGCCACAAATAGTATACAATATCTTATGGGTAACTCTAACCAAGCAAATCAAAGATTTGTATGATAAAAACTTCAAGTTTTTTAAGAAAGAAATTGAAGAAGGTATTAGAAGATGGAAAGATCTACCATGTTCATGGTTCCATAGGATTAACTTAGTAAAAATGGCCGTCCTACCAAAAGCAATCCACAGATTCAATGCTATCCCCATCAAAATTTCAACACAATCCTTTGCAAACCTTGAAAGGATAATACTCAACTCTATATGGAAAAACAGAAATCCCAGGGTAGCTAAAATAATCCTGAACAATAAGAGAACATCCTGAGGTATCACAATTCCTGATATCAAGCTATACTACAGAGCTATAACAATAAAAACCACATTTTATTGACATAACAACAGACACATTGGTCAATGGAATCAAATGAAAGAAGACCCAGATATAGTTCCATACATATATGGATACTTGACTTTTTATAAAGAAGCCAGAAATACAAAATAGTAAAAGAAAGCTTCTTCAACAAATGGTACTAGTCTAACTGGATGCCAGCATGTAGAAGAATGCAAATAGATCCATATCTATCACCCTGCACAAAACTTCAGTCCAAGTGGACCAAAGACCTCAATATAAAACCAGACACACTGGACCTGATAGAAGAGAAAGTGTGGAATAGCTTGAACACATTGGCACAGGACACAACTTCCTGAACAGAACACTGATAGGGCAGGTACTAAAATCATCAATCAATAGATGGGAACTGTGAAACTGAAAAGTTTCAGTAAGGCAAAGAACACCATCAATTAGGACAAAACAGCAGCCTACAGAATTGGAAAAGATTTTCACCAACTTCACATCTAACAGAGGGCTCATATCCAAAATATATATATGGAACTCAGGACACTAGACACCAACAAACCAAATACAAAATGTGGCACAGATCTAAACAGAATTCTCAACAGAGGAATCTCAAATGGCTGAGAAACACTTAAAGGTTCAACACCCTTAGCCATTAGGGAAATGCAAATCAAAACTACTTTGAGATTTCATCTTACCTCTGTGAGAATGGCTAAGATCTATTACACAAGCGACAGCTCCTAGTGGCCAGGATGTGGAACAAGAGGAACACTCCTCCATTGCTAGTGGGAGTGAAGACTTGTACAGCTTCTATGGAAATCAATATGACAGTTCCTCAGAAAACTGGGAATAGGTCTACCTCAGCAGGAAAATTATTATTAGAACAAAAAGGATGTGAATAAGTAAATTAGGAAGTAAGTTTTATTAGCTATTGGATTTAAAAAGCATGACCCTTGAGTCAGTTACATTTGTATCATTTGGGAGCTTGCTAGAAATGCAGAATCTCAGGTACTACTCCATGTTTACTGGATCAGAATCTACATTTAACACATCATCAGGTGATTCTTGTTCATGGATGCTTGAAAAGCTCTGTTGCAGTACACTCCCTTGCTTTCTCCTTCAGAGTCTCCAAGGATAAACTGAAGTATATTTACATATCTGAATGCACGTTCTATACCTATTAATTTTTGCTTTCCTCTTCATCCCTGGAAATAACTATCTGCTTAGGGAAAGGCCCTGCAAAATCCTCAAGAATCCCAAGTAAATAATGGAGAGTATTCTATATAATCTAGTAGGTAGCTAGCATGGGTTAGTTTTCAACCAAAAAATATGCTTCTTTGGCCAAAAGACATGTGTTTGGGTGTGTATGTATCTGTACATGTTTGTGTGGATGAAGGCATGGGTGCTTGTGTCCCTGTGGCTGTGTATGGAGACCAGAGCTTGATTTAGGGTGCTTTCCTCATTTGTTCTCTGTGGTGGTATTGTGTTCCCCAAAATATTGTGTACCTTAATAAACTTATCTGGGGTTAGAGACAGAATAGCCACAATATGAAACAGAGGTTAGGCAGTGGTAGCATACGCCTTTAATCCTAGCATTCCAGAGGCAGAAATTCATGTGTTCAAGGATACACCCAAGCATGGTGACCCACGCCTTTAATCCCAGAAAGTCAGCCTTTAATCCCAGGGAGTGGTGGTAGAAAGCAGAAAGGTATATAAGGCGTGAGGACCAGAAACTAGAGGCATTTGCCCTGGAGAGGCCTTTGGCCTGGAGAAGCATTTGGCCTGGAGAAACATTTGGCCTGGTTAAGCTTTCAGGCTTCTAGCAGCAGTTCAGCTGAGACCCATTCTAGATGAGGGCTCGGGGCATCCAGTCTGAGGAAACAAGACCAGCTGAGGATTCAGCGAGGTGAGATAGCTGTGGCTTATTCTGTCTCTCTGACCTTCCAGTGTTCACCCCAATACCTGGCTCAGGTTTGATTTTATTAATAAGACTCTCTAAGACTCATGCTACAGTTCTCCATCTTTTTTTTAAAAAAAAATTATTGATTTTATTTCATGTGCATTTGTGTTTTGTCTGCATGTATGTCTGTGTGCAGGTGTCAGATCCCCTGGAACTGGAGTTACAGACAGTTAGGAGCTGCCATGTGGGTGCTGGTAATCGAACCCAGGTCCTCAGGAAGAGCTGCCAGTGCTCTTAACCACTGAGCCATTTCTCCAGCCCCTCTCCATCTTTTTTAATAAAAATTTTATTAACTTTTAAAATTAAATTTGAGAACATCGTACAATGTATTTTGATCATATTTATTTGAACTCTTTCTCTTAACTCTTCCCAGATTCACTCCACCTTCCTATCCTGCCCCTCAACTTCATATCTGCTTTTAACTTTATGTTTAATCACCAACTCTAATTTGTGCTATTCATATACTTCTGTAAGGTCAACCATTGGAACATATTCAACCTACCACAAGCCACACCTTTAAAGAAAACTTATTCTATCTCTTTCATAATCCATCAGCTCTCCTAAATCCTCAGCTAGTGTGTGAATGGGGGCTCATGAACCCCTTTCTACTCTTTGCTAAATTGTTGGCTAGCTTGATCTTCTATGGGTCTTGTGCAGGCAACCACAGCTGCCATGAGTTCAGTAATGCAGCAATCTTGTCATGTCCAATAGACACCATTTTACTTTGGTCCTCTCCAACCTTTAGCTCTTAAAATATTTCTGCTCCTTCTTCCACTATGATCCCTAATCCTTGGGGAGTGGTGTGACATCGATATCTCATTTGTGTCTGAGCACTCTTGTTTTAGTAAAGGTTTCTATTGCTGTGACAAAACACCATGAGCAAAACAACTTGGGGAGGAAAGGGTTTATTTGACTTACACTTCCACAGCACTGTTCATCATTGAAGGAAGTTGGGGCAGGAACTCAAACACAGCAGGAACCTGGAGGTAGGAACTGATGCAGAGACCATAGAGCAGTGCTGCTTACTGGCTTGCTCCTTTTCATTATAGAGGTGCATAAGAGTGACCACTAATATAACCACAGTATTAGGCTGTCTTGAAATCTCCTCCATTAATGCCACTAATCCAAAACCAAAAATATTTATTCTCAGGCAGACATTTTTGGACAAGGGCAGAAAGCAGCCACATTCTTTGCCAAAATATTACAATAAAGGTCTCTAGGCCATTTACTGATATTCTTCCCCTCTGAAATTTCTTAAGCTGGGCTCTCACAGTTCAAATTACCCTCAGGACTGTCTTCTATCCTCATACTAGTATGACTCATTAAGCCCTGCTTAAAGCATTCAAGTGCTTTCCTCATCCAAAGTCCCAAAGTCCACTTTTACCAACAAGCAGCATGGTCAGTCCTGTTACAATACCCCATTCCCTGTTACCTGTCTTAGTTAGGGTTTCTATTGCTGTGATGAGACATCATGACCATGGCAGCTCTTATAAAGGAAAATATTTAACTGGGCCTGGATTATAGGTTCAGAGGTTTATTTAGTCCATTGTCATCATGGCGAGGAGCATGGTGGTACACAGGCAGACATGGTGCTGGAAAAGTATCTCAGAGTTCTACATCCTGATCCACAATCAGTAGGAGAAGAGAGAGACACTGAGTCTGGATTGGGCTCCTACCCCCAAACAGGGTTTCTCTGTGTAGCCCTGGCTGTCCTGGAAATCATTCTATAGATCAGGCTGGCCTCAAACTCAGAGATCTTCCTTCCTCTGCCTCCTGAGTGCTGCTGGGACTAAAGGTATGTACCACCACCAGCTTGGGCTTTTGAAACTTTAAAGCCCATCCCCAGTGACATACTTCCTCCAACAAGGCCACACCTACTACAACAAGACCACACTCCCTAATCTTTCTCAAGTAGTGCCACTTGTGATGAATAGGCATTCAAATATATGAGCCAATGGGAGCCATTCTAATTCAAATCACCATACTACTTAATCATTTGTTCTCTACATTTTGACCAGTGGTGAGTTTCTGCATGAACTACCTGCCACTGCACAAAAAATTCTATGATGATGTCTTATAGCAGTACTAATCTACAGGTAGAGAGGTGATACAAATTTAGAGGATAGTTTGATACTATGTCCATTTAGTAGTAGAGGATTCACTCCTGGGGCATATGAGTTCCACAACCATGGATTCTTGGCCATATTTTCAGTACCAGGCGTATTTTTCTTCCTGTGGAATGGGCCTTAAGGCCAGCTAGAAAGTGATTTGTTACTTCAATTGTGGGGGTCTGTGGGAGACCAGCTCTAATCTACTCCCACCTTTTGAAGGGTTCTTAGGTGGAGGAGAGAGGTATCATAAGAAATGATACATAGAGAGATCTAGCCAACAAGGAAAAAGACAGAAATATAGGATAGCTTTGGGAGGGCCTGGATCAATACCCAACAGCCTTAAGGTTTTATTTAAAAGGGCTTTTTATAATATGCCAAGGAGCAAAAGACCTCCCCCTTGCAAGATCAAAGCACACTACACAGCCAAGTGTAGACCCTTCCAAATACCTGGTAACCATGCCCGTGGTCAAATCATCCCATAATGCAGCCCTGCTCAGATTATCGGACCCTGAGTAAGTTCTCACTAGGAAACCTCTGTGGGTCTCCAGAGCTTAACTCTATGCAGCTCTGAATCAGCTTTCCACTAAGAGTTTGCAAGTAGCTGGAATTACCACAGCAATACTCCTGCTCCCTATGACTGGCACAGCTCCCAGTAAAGAAGTAGAGGATGATAAAGATAGAATGGCCTTTTAAAATGGGTCTAAGATGACTACAGCAGTCTTAGCTGCACCAAGCCCTTTTTAAAATCTATGAACTCCTGATGCAACTGCATCAAATAAACCAGTAAACTCCTGATGCAACCACATCAAATCTAAAGACTTCTTAGCATCATCATTAACATTGAAACAGGTTAACATAATTCTAACAATTCTCACAAACTTACATCCAAAAGCAAACTCTCAATATAACTATTTATACTTTACAAACTTTAGCAAACATCCAAAAGCAATTTGTTAATAGAACTTTTTACATTTCTTGTTAACAAAAAATAAGGTACATTAACACAAGTTAACATTAGTCCACTCAAGGGAAAAGTAATTTTTTTTCAAAATTAAAGAGTCTGAGGAATATTAACTCCTCCTTTTCTATATAATTTGAGCTTGGGTAGAAAAAACAAACTTCTGTATTCCTACACCAAACAGTTCCATTTTTACACAAAAGTTTCATTTCTACACACACAGTTCATGAGTCATGTCAGTTAATAAAGCATATATGCATACACAAAACAGTTCATAAGTTACCATAGTTAATAGAGTTGTAGGTGAAATCAAAATTGTCCCGTTGTAATTGAATCACTCCTGTCCATCCAATTTCTTAAGTCTGAAAAATTCAAAAAGACAGTTCTCATACCAGTCTTAAAGTTCCATTGAAAGCTTGAAATCAGGGCCAGGCTTGTCAGCTGCCCTGAAGTCTTTGCACAACTGTCCAAGTTATAAAGACTCTGAAACAAGCAGCTCCAAATATGAGTCCCATAACCAAAACTTTTTGCAGTTCCCCTGAATGCAACAATTCAGTTCAAACACCAGTCTCTGAAACTTCACTTTCAGTTACAGTAGCATTTTATGGAAGTCTTCCCCTAGGAACTCTGCCTTAGGGAGAAGGTGACTGTCACAGTAACTGTGCTGTTGCAGAGCTCTTCAAAAACATTCTCTGTGCATCCAGCAAACAGAAGCTGCACAGCTTTTTTACAGTCCCAGTCCTGAGGCCTGAGGGCTCTCAATCGCTTTGCACTGCAGGAGCTCAAGGGAGGAAACCTGGCCACTTCTAGCTGCAGCTTCATTAGGTCCTATTACCTGCTCCACCAGCAGCCCCATTCTCAGCACCCCAGTCCTGGAAGCCTCTGTGCACTGCCCTGCTTGCATGGCTGAATGCTGACCTCAGGACAGCCACACTGTTTTGCTTCACTATGTCCCTGGGAGCCCAGGCTGGCCTGAGTTTCAGTGTCTCCGCTGTGCAGCCTGGAGCACTGCTGCTGCATGATGCTGCTAGGGACTCAGACCCTGTACATTTCATTGCAGGGAAGATTTCAAAACCTCCACTGCTCTCTCCACACCAGGGCTCATCCTACCCCAGTCGTTTCCACCATTTCCACTGTTCCCCCCTTGGGGATGCTGCCTGGCCTCTGCAGGGCTTCCCCTGTTCACCACTGCTCATGGTAGTCAGGCTTACCTCTGTGTCCCCCAAGGCACACATGCAGACTCAAAGGCACCTATTTCCTGGCCCTCCTAGTGTATGCCCCATGGGCATCTTTCTCTGGAGGCTTTGTCTGTCAAGCAACAGCAAAGGTGCCCCTCAAACTCCCTCTAGCTGCTGGCTGACAGACCTGCTCCAGTAGCTGAGATCCAAAGTCTCTGCTGCACTCTCCAAACTACTGTTGCTGCCTGCCATTTGCCTCTCCTGAAGAGTTTCTGCTGGGCTCAAGGTTGAGTGTAGCCTCCAGCCATGTCTCTCAGGTTGGCTGACTTCATTCTCCTGCCACAGCTCTTTTGTGGCAGAAAGCATGTAGAACCCCTCCACCCACACTGGTTCTTGGTATCTGCTGCCTCTGAGATGATGTCCCAAGGGTCTCAGCCACTGATGACGGGCTGGGGCAGTCACTCACATCCCTGCTTTCTGAAGCTGGTAGTCTCAAAGGTGGCTTTTCATTCTTGGACTGCTAGGTTCGCAATGTCTGTTCAGTCCCCAAAGCTGCTTTGTGTGTCCCAGGTCCCATCTGTGCTGGGGAAAAACTACTCTACTCTAAATTACTTTATATTAAACCTTCACCATATTCCTAGACCTAAAGCCTATATTCTTCACCTTCATCAAAACTTTTTTACCCTTTAAACCTAATTTACTATATATATATATATATATATATATAGAGAGAGAGAGAGAGAGAGAGAAACAGACAGAGACAGATACTTGCTGCAGCCTAACTTTAACTACTTTCTTCAGCTTAACTTTAATCACTCTGCTTTATATTTACAATCTTACTCTTGAAGATTAGAATATCACCACCTTCTTTAATTCATTACCAGGAATCCCCCCCCACACACGTGGTGTTCCTACTCTTTATCCTTCATACCTAAGGTGCACGTTCAGTGTGCCATCTGTGGGGGTCTGGGAGAGACCAGCTTTGACCTACCCCCACCTTTTGAAGGGTTCTTAGGTGGAGGAGAGAGGAATTAAGAAATGATACATAGAAAGAGAGACCTAGCCAATGAGAAGAAAGACAGAAACACAGGATAGCTTTCGGGAGGGCCTGGATCAATACCCAACAGCCTCGAGGCTTTATTCACAAGGGCGTTTTATAATATGCCAAGGGGAGGAGCAAAAGACCTCCCCCTTGCAAGATCAAAGCACACTGTTCAGCCAAGTGTAGACCATTCCAAACACCTGGTAACCACGCCCATGGTCAAATCATCCCATTATGTAGTCCTGCTGGGTAAAGCAAGCTCAGATTCTCTGACCCTAAGTTCTCACTTGGAAACCTCTGTGGGTCTCCACATCCTATAACATTCATGACACTATTGTACCCATCAAAGCTGTGTAAAGCTCTTGACATCTTTCTCCCTAGCAACCTGCATAACACCTTCTAGTACTGAAAAAGCTAGCCAGCATGGAGTAAAGAAGTTTTCTGGTCAGTACCAAGTTGATTTCTCCATGTTCTGTGACCAATGTGTGTGATACACTGTTAGTGGGGGTATACAAATGGGTGCACCCACTATGGAAATCAGTATTGGTGGATTCTCAGGAAACTAAATTTAGATCTATTATATAACTCAACTATATCACTGATGTCTATATAACCAAAGGACTTTATTTCCTACTACAGAGATATATACTCACATGTTCATAGATGTTCTATTCATAATAGCAGGACATGAAAATAGCTTAGATATTCATCAACTGATGAATGAATAATGAAAATGTGCTACATACATATAATGGAAATCTGTAAAGAAAAATGAAACTTGCAAGTAAATGGATGGTACTGGAAAACATCCTGAGTGAGCTAACTCAGATCCAGAAAGGCAAATGTCACATGCTTTCACTCATATATGAATCCTAACATCAAAGCTTTAAATTTATGTTTGTCTTGGAATACCAATAGAATTCAGTAAACTAGAAAGGGACCATTAGTAGGGAGAAGGAAGAAAGATCTTAAGGTAGGGGGGTGTGTTAGTTAGGGTTTCTATTCCTGTAATGAAACAACATGACCAAAAACAAGTTTGGGAGGGGGGGGTGCTATTTGGCTTATATTTCCATATTGCTGTTCATCATTGAAGGAAGTCAGGATAGGAACTAAAACAGGGCAGGAACCTGGAGGTCATGGAGGGGTGCTGATCACTGGCTTGCTCCCCATGGCTTACTCAACCTGCTTTCTTATAGAACCTGGGACCACCAGCCCAGAAATGGTCCCACATACAATGGGTTGGGCCCTCTCATATCAATCACTAATTAAGAAAATGCCCTACAGGTTTGCCTGTAGCCTGATCTTACTGGAGACATTTTCTTAATTGAGGCTCATTCCTCTCTGATGACTCTAGCCTGTGTCAAGTTGACATAAAACTAACTATCACAGAGGGATAGTAGGACACAGATAATATGAAAGGGCAAAGGAGGAGTAATTTAGATGGAGGTTTAAAGTGGGGAGATGGATGGGAAGATAAGAGTGGGGTGGGTGCTGTGGGATGTTCTGTATGGCAAATGTGTTGCTAATAAAACACTGATTGGCCAGTGGCTAGGCAGGAAGTATAGGCGGGACTAACAGAGAGAATAAAAAGAGCAGGAAGGTGGAAGGAGACGCTGCCAGACACTGCCAGCCACCGCCAGGACAAGCAGCATGTAAAGATGCCAGTAAGCCACGAGCCATGTGGCAAGGTACAGAATTATAGAAATGGATTAATTTAAGATATAAGAACAGTTAGCAAGAAGCTTGCCACGGCCATACAGTTTGAAAGCAATATAAGTCTCTGTGTTTACTTGGTTGGGTCTGAGCGGCTGTGGGACTGGCAGGTGAAAGAGATTTATCCTGACTGTGGGCCAGGCAGGAAAACTCTAGCAACAGGTGGGTGCTGGAGAGAACTTGAGAATGCTTGAAAAAGCCATTTGGAAATCTACTATTTTATAAGCATCCTAAATATACATATGTATCTTTATATAAAAGAGTTTAATTTGAATTAGCATACACAGACAGTATGTGAACCCCAGAAAACATATATTGCCCAATAAAAAGTTTAGTGCCAGGTGTGGGATAACTCCCCTCATGTTGTTGTTAAAGACATCCCATTAGTTTTTGAGACAAGGCCTTTCACCAAACCTTGAGCGTACTGGTTGGCTAGGCTGGCCAGAGAGTTTCAGGGATCTGCCTGTCTCTGCCTCATCCATGCTGGATTTGTAGTCATCTGCTACTACATCTGGATTTTATGAAGATTCTGGTGATCTGAACTCAGGTCCTCAGGCTTGTATGGAAGGCTCTTTACCCACCTTCCCAAATCCCAAAAAATATTTTAAACACCTTTGAAGTATGCTTCTTCACAACACACAGATTTAATGTGGTCAGTGGTAACAGAGGACATAGATTACATAGAACTTCTAGGTCATGTGAGAATCCAGAAGAAGAAAGCACTATTCCTGAAGAAAACTGGCTGACATCTTGATTTGGGGCTTCCTAAGCTCTACAACTAATGGGAAAATAATAAGAAATTATAAAAAAACATCTAAAGGGCACAAGAAAAAATATCAAATGAGAAGCAATACAGCAGAGGGGCACAAAACCACTGTTCCAGATGATAGGGCTTGCTTGTAAAACAGAAAGTTCTTAAAATAAGAAACAGTGAAACTCTTGAATCTCTACTCCATAAGTTATAATTGCTGACTGATGGGCATGAGGAACATGGTGTTGCTTTCAAAAGTGACTACAAAAGAGTAAGAAATGTTAGGGACAAAAAGTGTAAGAAAGGATATTAATGCCCCCAAAATTTAAAATACAAATTTGTAGAAATAGGAGATAAAAGTAAATTAATCACTAATCACTAGTATTTTCATGCCCGTTGTAAAATACTGTATATTAGCAAATTTCATGTGCTGCTTAAGCTTATTGGGAGTAAGAATTCCTTCCATTTACTCAGATTCAAAAGTGTGGAGATTATAGGAAGGGCCTGTGTCCCTGGCATGCCATGCCCAGCAGCAGGACTTTCATGCCTGCTCAACTACAAGGAAACCAAACAGTAAGAATACCAGCCTCTCTAAAATAGGATAAGGAAGAGCATCCAAAGCAAGAGAGTACTGCTAGAGTCACACAGGAAGCAAGATTACATACAAATAGCATTGACTTTAGTTAAGTATTACATATTTCAAATGTCCTCCAAAATTCTCTGTTTGGGGTCAAGCTAGTCCCCAACTCTGTGGCAGGGAGAAAGAAAAACAGCAAATACCTAAGAGTATTCAAAACTTTGAACCCTTGAGAATGGCTAGGAGAAAACCATTTCTGATAGCTGTTACTGTTGTTTACTAAGAGGGGGGAAGTAACTGGGAGGAGTAGAGGGAGAGGAAATCAAAATCAGGATATATTGTATGAGAGAATAATCTATTTTCAATAATTAAAAAAAAAGAATGCCTTTGATGGAAAGGAGAAGCTCAAAGCTCATTCATGGGGATAACATCTGCTCAGCCTTGAAATTTCTCAACCTAGAACTCCAGTGTGGATGTTTTAATAGTGTTTCCCCAATCATTTCTTCTGGATGCTATAAGCACTTTACTTGATGACAGTACTTTTTGCTTGCTTCCCAATTAGACTAATTCAATCATTTCTGCTGGATGTTGTAAACTCTGGGTTTAATGGTGTTTTGTTATCTGCTGCTTTTGTCTATCTGATGTCTATCAATTATTCTGTTACTTTTGCTTGTTAAATACTTAATAAACATAACAACTTGAAACTGAAAATACAGTTACCATATGGAATAACCACTAAGGATATTACACCTTTGAAAATGCAGGCCCACTCTACACCAGTATTAATGTTTTCTTTATTTCAACGCCCACACTGCTACCCCTGTTTTTATGGATTGAACTGCTTCTTTCCATCACTGGAACTATAATAAATGTCTCCAGACAGGATGAATAAATAAGTCTCTTCCTTCTGCTACATCTTAGGTAGACGTGTCAGGTAGACATTTCTACTATGAAGCATGTTTCTTTTGCCAAATCTCTGGAGAAATGACTCTTGGATTTAAAATATCGTCCCTATGAATAGCATCTTAGTATGTCTCAGATAACGGGTTCACTGTCAAGAAAACAACAAACAGCTGAATATAGTAAAATTAAAAGCTGACCTTAGCTTATAGCTTAAAATTTATCTCCTCTTTCTTACCTTCATGTACTTACAGAACATCTGCTATATGCCAAGAACTGCATTAAGTATTGGAATTAGAAAGACATAGGAGACAGTCACTGGCCATATACAAAGAAAACGAGTACCAAGATGGGCATGTAGGTACAAGGAAAGAGCTTGTCCATGAGTTGAAGCCCAACCTAGGCTATGCAGTGCATTCTAAGAAGTTAGCCTGAACCACAAAGTAAAACTCAGTTTCTATCAAATAGACAAACATCACAAAGCAAACAAACATCAAAGACAAAGCAATACTTTGGGGAGTGAATGAATTTTTGAAGAAAGCTTGTCATTCTAAGACAGGATCCTGCTTTTCCTTAAAACTTTGAAGAAGAGCTTGTGCACTCCAGAATTCATGTGTTGAAATCCTAATACCTGGTGTGACTGTATTTGGAGTAAGAAAATAATTAAGTTTGAATGAATTCATCATAAGGTTAGCATCCTATAGGATTAGCATCATTATAAAAGGAGAAGCCGAAGACCTTGCTCTCTTCTATCTCATGTGAGGATACAGCAAGAAAGTAATGGTCTGCAGGTCACAAAGAGCACTATTTCTGAAGAAAATTGGCTGGCATCTTGGCTTTGGCCTTCTTTGGTTCTACAACTGCAAGAAAACAAATTTATGTTGTTTAAGTCACACATTTTTTGATATTTTTTATGACAGTACAATCTACCACACTCTATTGCAGAAATAGTCAAAATTATATTTAATTACAAAGAGAAGATGCCTGTAGCTATAGTTTTCCTGCCGGGCCCACAGTCAGGACAAATCTCTGCCACCCGCCAGTCTCTGAGCTCCCAAGTCCCGCCAGTCTCCGAGCCCACTTATAAAATAAACACACAGACGCTTACATTATTTAAACTGCTTGGCCATTAGCTCAGGCCTATCATTGTCTAGCTCTTACTCTTATATTTAGCCCATTTCTATTAATCTCTACTTTGCCATGTGGATCGTGGCTTACCGGTACCTTACATCTTCCTTCTCTTGGCCGCGGCTCCACGCCGTCCCCCTCTACCTTCCTGTTCCCTCAATTCTCCTCTCTGTTAGTCCCGCCTATACTTCCTGTCTGGCTACCGGCCAATCAGCACTTTATTGATACAGAGTGATATCCACAGCAGATGCCCATTTAAAATCAGTGGTAGCATAAAAAGTAAGGTAGTAGAGAAGATCAGACATTGGTCAATGGAATAGAACAGAATGAAGAAGTAGACTTGATTACATATCTTGTAAAGGAAGCATACAAAACTGTGTGGTTTGGATAAAGATTGGCAATTCAGAACTATAATTTATGGGTGCACTTCACAGAATTCATCAAAATAAATTGTCAATACCTTAACAAGTTACACAAGTATGTGTAGTTGAAAAGGTATTATATTTGAAGAGGGAGATAATGGTACAACTTAAAAGCATTAGAGGAAATAAAAAAGATAAGCAACTGTGAAGACATCAGAAGCACTATTTTGACAAACTAAACACATATCAGGGAATGTAGTCAGGAGAATTTTTGAAGTAATTATTTTCAGGACTGTTACTATTAAAAGAAGACATAAAAGTATCTAAAATATCCAAAATATATAAAGAACTCAAGAAACTAGATATCAGTAAGACAAATAACCCAATTAAAAATGGGGTACAGGTCTAAACAGAGAATTTTCAAAAGAGGAAACTCAAATGGTTGAGAAAGAATTAAAAGAATGTTCAACATCTTTAGCTATCAGGGAAATGTAAATAAAAACTACTTTGAGATTTCATCTTACATCTCTCACAATGGCCAAGATGAACAAAACAAGTGACAGTTCATGCTGGTGAGGAAGTGGAGTAAAGGAAACACTCATCCATTGCTGCTGGGAGTGAAAACTGTACAGCAACTATGGAAATCAGTGTGGCAGTGCCTTGGGAAGCTGGGAATAGAGCTACCACAAGATCTAGCTTTACCACTTTTGGCCATATACCCAAAGGGTGCTCTATCTTACCACAAAGACACTTGCTAAACCATGTTCACTGTTCTCTATTCATAATATCCAGAAACTAGAAACAACCTAGATGTCCCTCAACAAAATAATGGATAAAGAAAATGTGGTACATTTATACAATGGAGTAATACTAAGCTATTAAAAAAATACATCCTGAAATTTGCAAGCAAATGGTTGGAACTAGAAAAAACAATCCTGAGTGAGGTATCCTAGACCCAGAAAGACAAATATGGCATGTTTTTCTTATATGTGGTTATTAGTTGTTAAGTCAATGATAACCAAACTATAATCTATAGAACCACAGAGGTTAGATATAGAGTAATGGCTAAGGAGGGACAGATAGCTCTCCCTAGGAAAAGGAAATAGGATAGACAGTTATGGATGGATGGGGGCAGGGCTCAGAACAGGAAAATCAAGTGGGATGGGGGAGGGGACATGGGGTTGTAGAATAAAATACTTAGGAGAGACAGCTAAAGTTAAGGCCATTTGAGGGGTAGCATGGAAACCTAATGCAGTAGAAACTTCCTAAAATAGGTACAGATATGAAGACAATCTAAATGAAATTACCACATAATGGATGAGATGGAGTCCCAACAAGCCATCTCTTGTCACCAACAAAACTTCCAGTATCAGGATAGTGTTACATCTAATTGAGTTATTGGCCAAAGGGGTCTCATGGGACTCCCCAAACAATTCAGGCTGTTGCCAAGATTATAGGTTGCTCTCCACAAACTGACAGCAAGGCCCCATTGCTGAAGACAACACCTACATAATTCATTCATCATGGAGATGTTGAGCTGGTGCCTACATAAAGCCTTCACACAGTATCTATGGTACAGGAAGGTACTCTGCAGGCTACCAAAAGAGAAATGTAAACACCAAGACAATTACAAACCTTTGAATTACAATTCCATCCTGCCTATAAGATATGCTAGGGAAATGGTGACACAAAGCTTGTAGAAGTAACCATCCAATAACTGATTTGACTTAAGGCCCACTCTAAGAGATGGAACCCAGCAGTATTTGGGTGACCAAGAATTTGAGACTAGATAGCCCAGGAACCTAGGGTAAAACCAAATACTACTGGTCTAAAAAAGAAAAAAAATGTAGTGATAAAATTAATCCCAATTACATTCTACTATACTCATAGATCAGTGCCTTAGTCAGCCATCATCAGAGAAGCTTTCTCCTGCAACATATGGGAACAAATACAGAGACCCACAGCCTGACAGTGTTCAGACTGAGAGACCTTAGAACACAGTCCGAATGGGATATCTCCCTCAAATCCCTCCCTTTAGAGCTCAGGGAACCCTGTAGAAGAGGAGGCAGAGTGTAAGAGCCAGAGGTGATGGAGGACACCAAGAAAATGAGACCCTCTAAATCACCATGAGCAAAGCTCATATAAACTCACAGAGATTGAGGCAGCATTACACATGGCCTGCACAGGTCTTCACCAGGTCCTCTGTTGATATATTAAGGCTTCCAGTTCAGTGTTTTTATGGGATTCCTGAGTGTGCAAACAAGTGGGTCTCTGACTCTTTCTCCTCTTCTTGAGCTCTTTTCTGTTTGCTGATTTGCCTTGTTCAACTTTGATATGATAAGCTTTTAAAAATCTTTATATTTTATTTTGTTATATGTAAAAAATGAATGAATGAGTGAATGGATGAATACAAACCTATCCAATAGAGTAAATGTTAACAACTGAACTGTCATTTGTACCTGCTTGGAGAGGGAAAGTCAGTTTTCTGCAATGGAATGACACTGGGTATATCAACTATTCCAGGGCTGGCCTTGTGTTCAGAAGTAATTGACCAATATATAATGGATTCCACAATTTTTGTGTGCTTTTAATTGGTTACAGTTTGGTGTTGGTTTGTTTTTCTTTTGGGGTGTTGTTTTATTTTTTCTTCATTTTCTTGTTGTATTTTGTTGGGTTTTAGAGAAAGAACTTACAATTGGGTTGGTAGGGATTAGGAGAGCATCTGAAAGGATTGAAGGGGGTGGAAAACATGATCAAATATATTTTAATTTCAATACTGTTTTAAATAATAAAAAAGAAATTGCAAAAAAGTAGCCAAAAGTACAATATTCATTGATCAATAGATAAATGGAAAAAAGAAATTTTACTTCTTTGGTAAATGTATAGAAAATTAATTATTCATTTCTGGTTGTAACTTAAGACCTGCAAACAAAAATCAAATAGGAGATACCACCAGGTACTAAATACTATCTACTAAATGAATAAAATGTACCACAGTAGACATCATATGCTATTGAAGGACAGCAGAGCAGAATGTGCAGCTTTGGAACATTCTTGATACTGGTGGATATTGTTTGGATATACTGTTCTTAAAAAGCAATTTGACCAGAGGGATTTTCAGCTTACTGTAAAAATGTTCATACCTACTAGGAATTTATCCTAAGGAAATAATCCAGAAAGAAAGCAAATGCCATACATATGAAGACTGTTTTGACCTAATTTTCCTAATGTTGAAAATTAAGAAGCAATTTGGCTATTCAATGGTAGGCTCAAAGAAATTATAGTATACCCAATTGATAGATTATCAAGTATTGACTTGTAATATTGAAAAATATATTTTCATGATAAGATCTATAGATAGTAAGCAGATGATTTCCATTCATGAATATGCATTTATTGCAACTATGTGAAAATATACAACTGTGGATAAAGACTGAAAGACAGTTGACAGAGTTGAAAATAAATATTGATTGAGGATGGTGAGATTTAGGTGTTTTATCCTCATTTTTTTTTTTTGCCAAATTTCCTGAAGAGCTTTCATTCTATCTTTAAGTGGACAAAGAAATACAACATAATTGGCCTCATTGGTATAATATTGTAAGTATCCTATCTGTGAAAAGAAGAAACTATGACAAATGGCAGCAGGGAAGAGTGGTAACCAGAAATGTTTTGAATGACACAAAATAACCAAGGGAATATGGATGCTTAGACTATGTGTGGGTCCAGATCTGTAGCCATAGAAAACAGAAACAAAGCATTGAAATTGCTCCTTGCTATATATATATACTCCCCCCCCCAAAAATTTTTCTCAAGTTCAGAATGCTCTGAATCATGGGTTGAATTAAATGGCACAATAATTGGCATTTTTCTTCCTCTTCGTGAAAAGAAAGATACTCTCAAATGAAAGTAGTTTTATGGCTTTAAAGAAACAGTTCAAGAACTAACACAATAGTGCTTTTACCCTGGTATTGTGAAGGGGTCCCAAAATAGCTTGCCCACACAGCAGCCATGACAGGCTTAGGGGCCTATACATAGTTTCTGAGACAGGCTTACTGGCAGGCAACACCCAGATCCAGAAAAAGCCTCAAGCTGCTACCACCCAGGGATCCACCCAGGGATGAGGAAATACCTAACATTCCAACCATTAGATAAGGTGGCCAGATGTCCTTGAGTCTAGCACACACCTATTTTTGTTTTACAGATACCGCTAGACAAATATCAGCCAATCAGGGTCCTGAACACTGAAAATCCTCTCACCCCAACCTCTATGATAAAAATCCCACCCTGCCTGGGCTCAGGGCTCTCTGCTCTCACCGCTGCATTGGACAGACAGAGGGGTTGAGCCCTGGAGCTTGAAATAAAGGCTCTTTGCTTTTACATACAGAATTCGGTCTCCGTGGTGGTCTTTTGGGGTTCCCGAGATCTGGGCATAACAGTATCTCGGCATCTGGGCTTGGGAAGATTGTGATTCTAGGTGATTTGCTTAGTCCCCAAGGAACTGGGGGTGAGGTGGAGAGTGAAGAGAGGACACAGCAGGTAGTCTGCTACAGAGCTAGGGAGAGAGACTGGGGCAATGGATATGGAAGAAAGGCGGGAGAGTGAAGATCTTCAGTTAACCTACTTGTTTCCCTGGTCTGTGCGTTTGCAGGGAATGCCTGCTGGTTTTGGAGGCTGAGATAAGGGAATGAGCAGTGGGGAGGAAGGTTGGCTGGCAGAGAAAGTCAATGTGATCTGTTGGAGATAGGGGTTAGAGAAGAAAGGGAAGACCACAGCAGGTGTTCTGCTACAGAGCTGGAGATGAGACTGGGGGAGTGTGGATTTGAAGGAATGGGGGCAGAGGTCTGAAGCTGGCCTACCTGCTTCCCTTGGGGGAGTGGCCTGTGGGCTTCTGGGGAATGCCACCTGGAGTTGGGGCTGGAATAAGGTAATGAGTCGTGGGAAGGAAGTTTGGAAAGATCTGTGTGATCCACTGGAGATGAGGGCAGGTAGGAAAGGGAGGCTGCAGCAGGTGGCTTGTTGAAGAGCTGGGGATGTGACTGGAGGATTGGATTTGGAGGCATGGAGGCATCTGCAATTAGTTTACTTGATTCCCTGGCCTGTGGGTTCAAGAAAACAAGGCCTTTTAAATCAACAAGATAGGATTGAGACACATATGAACTCCCAGAGACTGAGGCAGCATGTACAGAGCCTGAGCAGATCTGCACCGGTTGAGGTCCTAGAGCTAAAAGATGTGACACATGCCCTCATCCCTAATCCAGAACCAATCTCCAATTTGATAACACTTGCAAATGAAAATTTAGTTTCCTTCAAGGGAGTCTCACTGGGAAAATAAACTTCTCTTAAGAGTAGGCTTCATGCTCAGAAGTAGATGGCCAACAGAAAACAAACTCGGCCGGGCGTTGGTGGCGCACGCCTTTAATCCCAGCACTTGGGAGGCAGAGGCAGGCGGATCTCTGTGAGTTCAAGGCCAGCCTGGTCTACAAAGCGAGTTCCAGGAAAGGCGCAAAGCTACACAGAGAAACCCTGTCTCGGAAAAAAAAAAAAAACAAAAAAAAAAACAAAAAAAAAAAACTCAAAGACATCTTTGGAGATTCCTTGTCTCATAATGTAACATCAGAGCTCCTTCTTTTTTAAAATTTACCTTATTATTTTTATTTTATTTATTGTGGTTGATATATTGTGTATCTGAATAAACTTATCTGAGGGTCAGAGAACAGAACAGCCACTAGATTAGACATAGAGGCCAAAAAATGGTGGCACACACCTTTAATCCCAGCACTTGAGATCTCATGTCTTGCTTGAGAAAGACACATGCCTTTAATCCCAGGAAGTGGTGGCAGGAAGCAGAAAGGTATATAAGGCATGAGGACCAGGAACTCGAGGCTTTTTAAGCTTTTAGCTTTTTAGCAGCAGTTCAGCTGAGGTCAATTCGGATGAGGACTCAGAGGGTTCCAGTCTGAGGAAACAGGATCGGCTGAGAAGTTGGCCAGGTGAGGTTAGCTGTGGTTTATTCTGTCTCTCTGATCTCTCAGCTATCACCTCAATACCTGGCTCCTGAGTTTATTTAATAAGACCATTTAGAAGTTTGTGTTACAATTTATATATAATTTTCTTCTCACTTTTTACTGTACAAATTCTTTGCACTTACATTATGGCTTCCAGTTTAGTGCTTTATAGGACTCTTGAATGTGCAAAGAAATGGGTCTCTGTTTCTTGGGTTCTTTTCCTTCCTTTTGTTTTGTCCAGTTCTGATATGTTAGTTTTTGTTTTATCATTTCACATTACATTATAATCCCATAGAAGCCTGTTTGTTTTCTTTTTTTTATTAAGAGATTTTCTACTCATTTTACATACCAACCACAGCTTACTCTGTTCTCCCTCCTCCCACCTGTTTGTTTTCTAATGAGAGACAGAAAGGAGTTAGATCCAGGTAAGGAGGATGGGCAGGAACTGGAAGAAATAGAGGAAGGGGAAGCCATAATCAGTATATATTATATGAGAAAACATCTATTTTCAATAAGAGGAAAATACAAATTATCAAAGTGAATAAATCTTGCATAGTCTACTACATTAAACTCTTTGAGTTTCACTATTTTGCAAAGAAAAAATATCCCCAAATCCAGTAATCAAAATGACTTTTCCGCATTTTGATTTTATAAGAAGTGATGTAATTTTTAAGAGACCATAGGTGTCTTGGTAATGATCTCAATATCCAATCAAATGTCACAGCTTCTTTCAGCTGTGTACATCATCTAAGGAAGAGCCATCCTGGGCCAGAGGATATAACAATATTGTAATATTTTGTCTTATTTCACTTTGTGGAAATAGATTGGACATTGTTGTAACAATATCTGGCATTTTAACAGACATTACAGGAAACCTGGGAGTGTTCTGAGCAGCATTTATATATTTTGAGGGGACAGAAATAATCCATTTTCTGGGAAGTACTCACAAACATACAATGGGCCAGTCTTCTTAATGATGTGTTAATGAAGTGGCTGCAAAGGCCTACTGCTGCTTGCCAGACTGAGAGGGCAGTGGCCTCTCATGCACTCTCTTGTTTTTATGTTTTCGTTTCCCTCCTGTTGCTATGGATGGGAGCAGCACCTCTCACATCCTAGGCAAATGTTCTACCTCTGAGTGAGCCGGGTAGGCCCTTCACCTTTCAAGGAGAAAGAATGCCCCTGCTTACTGTGTCACTAGTATTTTCTCCTCTACTTCCCTTTAGGCTCTGACTTCTCTGTGTAGCTATAGAGTATCTCCCTCCAAAACTGAGCAAGGGAACAAATGTCCCCCCTACTCTAGGGACCAGTCAACATAAAGAGGAGTCTACTTTCTTATCTCGTATTAGGACAGATTGAGTGATTTCTTGATTTAGATAAAGTCTTATTGTGTAGCCAAGGCCTTGATCTCCTGATCATCCTGCCTCTGCCTCCCCAGTGCTGGGATTATATAGTTGTACACCATCATGCTTGGCTAGTCTATATATTTATTATCCACCTCTTAAAACCCCATCTGTTTTGTCCAGTTAAAGTGTTTATGATACTTTCACTTATAAATATTTAGTGAATGTCAGTAATTTTTACAAAGAAAATTATAATATTAAGGGACAAAAGTTACAGTCTTTATGAATAGCAACTCATCTTATAAAATGAAATATTCTTCCTACTTTTAGATTTCTTTTAGAAATAATTTATTGTCAATCCTGAATCTACATTTGCCTCCAAAACAAATTCTCAAATGGCAAGGTTCTTTTGAATATTTGAAAGCAGATATAATAATTATATCTAAAAATCACAAGAGTGAGAATATTAATTTGAATGCTGGCTATTTTTTCACATATAGAAATAATAATGATAGTTATAAGGACACTTTCTCACACAATGCCACCCACTACCCCCAGGCTAATAGCCATGTGATAGTTCTTAAAAAAACAGGTGGTATCAATTGTTAGTTCAGAATATTCAGGCTTAGACTTGTTCTTAAATCTTTAGCATACATTTATCAACACTTAAACTCAAACCATGCGCATGTGTGACACTACCTGCGTTATTCAGAACACAAAGTCATACACATACCCACTTGCAATGTCTGCATTTTCCCTGCTTAACTAGACTGTAAAGCCCATCCATATTTTATTGAAAATATTAAAGATATTCAAAATTTTTCGTCAAGCAGCTCAACACAACACATGGTATTTAATATGCTGACATTATGGAAATGGCCCTTCTAAGTTAGATTTCCAAGTGAAAAGGGTATCTGTAAAACTTTCCTTCTTGATCTCTCACAGAGACTAGAAGAAATGAGAAGACAATAAGGTGTTTTTCTCTGGATTTATCACAGAATTTATTCCAAATATTTGACTAAACTTGTGATAATTTTAAATTGGGAATGTTTTGATTTTGTTTCTATTTTTTAATTGGACATAGATTTCTTTTCATATAATATATTCTGATGGTGATTTCTCTTTCCTCAACTCCTCCCAGATCCTCCCCAACCTCCACTCCTATCCAAATCCACACCCTTTCTTTCTCTCTCTCCTTAAAATACAGACATCAAGAAATATAAGATAAAATAAGAACACACAAATAAGAATAGGACAAAACAAACAAACAAACAAAAGAAAGAGAAAGAGCCAAGGAAAAGGTACAAGAAACACATAGATGCAGTGACACACATATTTTACAGGTCTTTTGTGCACATATTATGGTTTCTGGTTTTGTGTGTTTTTATGGACTTAGGTTTTTTTTTGTTTTGTTTTGTTTTTTTTTTGGTTTTTTGAGACAGGGTTTTTCTGTGTAACTTTGCGCCTTTCCTGGAACTCATTCGGTAGACCAGGCGGGCCTGGAACTCACAGAGATCCACCTGCCTCTGCCTCCCGAATGCTGGGATTAAAGGCGTGCACCACCACCACCGCCTGGCAGACTTATGATTTTTTTTAATAGCAAAAAAAAAAAAAAACTACAAGTATTTTGTTTGTATGGATAATGTGTTCAGTGATTAAAGAATTAATTTGTTTGGCGTGAGATTCTCTTTTGCCTACTAATTGTCTTGTATCCTGCACCAGGCTGATATCTGAACACATTCTATTTGATCTGCTTTTCAGATATTACACAGGATGAAAAAGTGTGATTTTTTAGTATAACTTTTTGTTTCCTGCGTTAGTTGATTTTTAGTTAGTAAGACACCCATGAAAATCAAATTGTAAGAAGGAATGGTTATAGTTCATAATGCAGAGATTTTAGTCCATGCTTATATGGTTCCATTGCCTTTGGACCTGTGGTTGTACAGTACACTATAGTGGGCACCCAGACTGGAGGAAACTGCTTATCCCATGGACATGGAGAAATTTACAGAAGAAGATATTTGTGTTCCATAATCCCCTCCTATGTGCACATTCCTAGTGACCTGAAACCTATGAGGCACCATCTCCTAAAGGCTCCATCATCTTATAGTGCCACATTCTGGGACCCAAACCATTGGAGGACACTAATCTAAACTATAAATTTTGGTCACTTGTCTTGATAAAATTTTATGCTTCATAATGTAAGCCTCCCCACCCCCACTCTTTGCACAGAGTTGCAAGTCGCTCACATTTTGCCTCATCTATTTTTCTGTCTGTGTTTCTCTTTCTGTTTTCTCTCTCACTCTCAGTCTCTCTACCCCATTCCCGTTATTTTTCTTTATTAGTCAGGGTTCTCCAGAGGAACAGAACCAAGAAATTTTTAAAGAGAAATTCTGCTTACACAATAAGGACTGTGTAGTCCAGAAATGGCTGATTGTATACTGGGGAAGTAGAGAACTCACTCACGAAGAAAAGGGGCTTGCTTCCATACACACTGACTTCCTCTTCAAACCTTTTCCACTTGGGTTCTCAGCCTGTTAGATGGTGTCACCCCATGCAAGGCATGTCTCTCCTCTTCAGTTGCTGTCCTACATATCAATAATCTCTGGAAATGGTGCCACAGAGGTACACTTGGCTAGCCTTAGATTCCATTTCATTCAGGTAAACTGATGAAAATTTACCTGGATGAAATTTTCCTAATCACAGTAAAACAATCTGAAATCAGAAAATCAATGCTAATATAATATTGTTACTTACTCTACATTCCTCATTCAATTATAACAGTTGTTCCAATAATGACCTTCAGTGCTACTTTGGTTTGTTTTGAAATCCTGATTATATTCTGTGTTGCACATTGATTTTGGTCATTGTGTCCTCTTAGTCACCTTTGGTCTGGAATAGTTCCTCAGCATGCTTTGGTCTGTTGTCTCTGTGTCATATAGCAGAGTACGTGCCAGTTCATTTATAGGCTGTCCAAAACATTGGTCAGAATGTCTACCAGTAATGTTGGATTAGAGAGGCACATGATAATTTTGGTCACAATTTTGGTGATGTTAGACTTTGACTATTCAGTTAAATTGCCATCTTGCAGGTTTGTCAACTTTAAAGTCATCATTTTTTCTCTTTGGAGAAAAAAAAGTAATTTTGAAAACATATTTTGAAGCTGTGTAAGTGGCCTATTCCTCATCAAAATTTCAACAAATTGGGGTTTCTAAATGGCCCTTAAAATTGGAGTCCAATTTTGAGTATTGAGAATGGCTATTTCATTTTAAAATATGCTTTTATTTTTAACACACACATGGTGATTGTACATAATTATGGGGTACAGTGTGACATTTCAACACATGTGTACAATGTGTAATGATCAAATCAGGGTAATTAGTGTATCTATTACCTCAGGCATATAATTATTGAGTGATAGAAACATTCAAAATCTTCTCTCCTAGCTAATTAAAACTATTCAATTAACTATTATTATATACTGTTCTATTACTGTGCTTTAGATCATTATGTTGTTTTTACTATCCAACTGCTCCTCTGTATCCACTAACCATCTTCAATTTCTCTATATAGTTTACACAGTCTGATAGCTACTAGTCTACTCTTTACTGCTTTGTGTTGAACTTTGTAGCTTATGCAATGCATGGTATTTGTCTTTCTTTTCCATTTGTGTTGTTGTCAATTAAATAATTTCATTCCTTTTTATAAGTAAGTAATATTCCATTATGTATATGTACCACAAATTCTTTATTCATTCATCCATCTGTAGGCACATAGCATAGTCCTGTAAGCTGGCTATTGTGGAGAGTACTGCAGTAAACATGTGAATAAAGGTGTCTTTCCAGCATACTAATTTCATGTGGACATTATGGCACATGTCTGTAATCTTAACACTCAAGAGGCTGAGACAGTAGTATCATGAGTTTAAGGCCAGTCTCTCTAGGGCCCTGGCCCCCCACTGTGAGTAGCTGCCGCCTTGCTTGCCAACCTAGACCAGATGTCCTGCCGGTTTCCTTCTTACTGAATGCTCACCAGAGGTTCTTTGTTCATGTATCCTGAATTTGGTGTAAACAGCTTAGATGCAAGAATGTAGAACATTGGGTAGCAAACTTCTGCCCTCCAGGGATCCTCCATTGTGCTGTAAGCCTGTATTTAAGGTTTCCTCCCTCCTTCAATAAATGACATTGGCGAATGACTCACTGTTTCTTGTCTCTATTTTTTAATCCACAGCCCCTTGCTCAGACATGGTGAATGGGTGGTGGTAGTGCAGGCGCTACCACAACAAGTCTCAGCTGGGATATATATTGAGGTACTCCTTAAAACAAAACAAAACACTCAACTAACTAAAAAATCAATTTAAACCCTAGAAGTTATATATTCAGTGATGTGATTGCTTTTGAAGACCTTCTGTACTGCTTTGCATAATAGCCACAGCAATTTACATTCCCACCACAGTGAATGTGAGCTTTCTTTTCTCTGTATAAAGTAGCCTTTTCTATATCTCATCAGTAGCAATACTTCTCACACTTTGTTTTAGTCTTCCCCTTTGCTTCCCTGTAATTCAACCTCTCAGCCTACCTGCTTGTTTCCTTTTATTCATTACCTCTGTTTTCTTATTATACAGGAGTTTGTGCCTTTTGCCTAATTTGTACCTATTCCAAGTCTTGCCTCCTCTCCATAATACTTAGCATGTGTCAGGCAAGACATTTTGTGAAAACTTAATGTGCAACATTTACCTCACATTTTTTTCTCTAGAGTTTCCAGTCTTAGGAAGAAGTTGAGAAAAATCATTAAGTGAATATTTATATGGTCCCCCCATAACAAACAAGTACAAATAGTATATTGTCATTATTTCTTTCTCTTGCTTGGTATTAGGCCATTTTGCTCCAAGTACTTCTTCATTATTAAGATGATTCCTCAATAAAAGCTAAGGAGAATCCATTTATCTCTGTCTTTAAAATGACAGATTTTTTTAATCACCTCACTTCTGAGTGATCATCCTTAGGAAAAGTAGCAGTAAGTATCAGTAATTCCACATCTTCATGTGTCCAGTCCATATTGTGGTTGTTTAAAAATATATCCCAAATAATTTGATATTTCTCCCTTTAAGGGATAGATCCTACTTACATTCTATTGTTTTTAATAAACACAATAAGGTGACAATATGTGACTTTGGAGTCTGAATCTTCCTTCCTCTTTATGTCTAAGCTTGCTCATTCTGAAGATAGCTGTCTTGTGTTGGGGGAACTGTCAAGTGTCTTATAAAGAGGGCTTAAAACCGTAAAGCTTTCATAAGGTCCAAAAGCTTAGTTGCTCAAGGGTTTGCCTAGTGTGATGATTCTTCTTGGTTGTCACCTTGTCTATATCTGGAATTAACTAAAACCCCAAAATGGAGTGGCATACCAGTAAGAAATTTTTGCTTAATTTGAAGTGGGAAAAGTTACTTCTAATCCAGATCTTTGAGGTAGGAATACACACCTTTAATACAAATCTTTTGAACTAGGAAACCCCAACTCTAATCTGGGCCACACCCTCTGTTGGAAGAAAGAAGCTTTTACTCTTTACCTGTGTGGTAATTTAAATGTAATCACTCCCATAAGCTCATAAGGAGTGGCACTATTAGGAGGTGTAGCTTTGTTGGAGTCTGTATGGCCTTGTTGGAGGAAGTGTGTCACTGTGGGGCAGGCTTTGAGGTCTCCTTCAAGCTATACTCCATGTGGCACATAGTTGCTTCCACTGCCTATGAATCAAGCTGTAGAACTCTCAGCTCATTCTTCAGCACCATGTCTGCATGCATGCTACTATGACACTTGGCAATGACAATAATGGACCAAACCTCTGAACTACAGCTAGCCCCAGCTAAATATTTTCCTTTATAAGAGTTGCTATGGTCATGGTGTCTCTTCACAGCAATAGAAACCCTAATGAACACAGAGGTTGATACCGGGAACTGGAGTATTGTTGTGACAGGCCTGACCATGCTTTTGTTTGAAGGAATATGGACTTTGGGGCTGTGGATTAGAAAAACAGTTGAATACTTTAAATGCTGCTTAATGGTCCATACTAGTAGGAGCATGGAAGACAATGCTGCTGAGCATGATTTGATGAACTGTAAGGACCTGGTTTAAGAGATTTCAGAGGAGAATAATAATACTATATGGCCAAGAGATCATTCTTGTGATAGTTTGGTGAAGAGTGTGACTGCTTTTTGCCCTTGTCAGAAGACTCTGCCTGGGGCTAAGGTGAATAGGTTTGGATTAATTCCATTGGCAGAGGAAATCTCAAAACAGCTTAGTATAGACTCTGTAGTATGGATATTAGTGGTAACTCAAATGAAGATATCTAATGAAAAGGAGCAATCTGAGCAAGGAAAAATAAAAAAATATATACAATTTGAGGAGAAAAGGAGCACCAAGAAGTGGAATAGTGTTAAATCCTGTGTTTAAGGAGATAAACATTAAGAAGTGGAATAAAGGGAGTGATGACCTCAGGGCAATATCCCACCCAGTTAAGTT
>CABHPH010135644.1:3419-21259 GCA_902168325.1 Peromyscus nudipes
CATGCCTGGCACAGGAGGTTAGTGAACACTCAGGACCATGCCTGGCATAGGAAGTGCTCAGGGTCTGCAACTTCCCTTGGCATTGAATGTTTATTTCTAGTCACTCAGTTAGGAACTTGGTTCTGTGAGCTTTTATAATATGTTTATTATACTCTGGTGGTCTTCACTCCCCTCTCCAAGTGCCTTGGTTAAATCCCTCCTTCTGTTATTATCTGGCTCCATGCAGTTCCTTTGCATCTGCTAAATTCAATATTTTGAGTGCCAGTTTGACAGCCAGCCAAAGTGGATTGTGTACATCTATTCATTGTAATAATTTTTTAAAATGGTTTAAAATTTAAAAATTTAAAATATGTTAATATTTACAGATGTAATTTGTGTATTCTTAAAATAAATTCAGGATGCAAGAAAGTGTCTCCTGACTCCCATTCCAAGATTGGCCCAGATTAGAATTGCTAATTTCCATTAGTTTTCTCAAAAGAAGTTATAGTTGTCTGGGGCTCTGTGGTGGTGTAAAATAGAAAATGCTTTCAGGCCCTCTGGGGGAATTCCCAAATCGTCAAATGTAGAACTGGCGAGTTTAGGTTTTTCTTTGGAATCACTTTTTTAGAATTTCTGTGCTGCTGTACACTCTACTACAAATTCAGTGTTTTCTGGACTTGCCACACTTTTCTATCGTTTGAAGACCATTCCTCGTAGGGGATGCTCTTAGTACACGACATAGAAAGTGCATATCACAGACCCTTCGGTGATCAGTGGACTGCCAGAATTATGACTTTTGAATCCACATCGCATTTATTTAACGTTGTGTGTGTGTGTGTGTGTGTGTGTGTGTGTGCGTGTGTGTGCGTGCGTGCGCGCGCGCGCGTGGGGAGGGCAGAGGACAATTTTCAGGAGTTGGTTCTCTCCATCTATCATGTGTGTCCTAGGGATGTAAGGACTTGTAGGCAAGCACCTTTATCCCCTGAGCCATCTCACAGCCTCCATATTGCAAATTAAAATAATAGTAATAAAGAAAATAATGATGCTATGATTCCCTGTGCTTGAAAATCTTGTTATTTTAATCTGTTCTATGAGTGCCTCGTGTTCTTCAAGGAAGCATTCTGTCTCTGAGAATGGAAAACCACTAAACCAGAATTTAGGGAGAAGGGGCAGATATATTGCTACAGGATCATTAGAGATAACATCGAAAAGAGCCATGTTAGGTTGCTAAGCAAGTGGCTTCTACTTACAGGAAAAATAGCAGCATGTATTATATTGTAACCTGTGGAACAGTACTCGAGGTCCACAGAGTGGTATCCAGCAGTAACAGTGTTTCATCTAATTAAGAGCCTCATTTACAGCTGGCACCCACCAGTGAACATCTGCTTACATTTAGAGAGGTCTGTGCATGGACCACCACCCTAGACCTCATTAACAATTTTCCTAGCTTAGTTTTTCCAGTGTCCTCGACCTTCCAGCCCAACTCCTGACTCTGCCCATATTCAGTAGAAATCAGTACAGTAGAAGTCTCCCCGCCGGGCGGTGGTGGCCCACGCCTTTAATCCCAGCACTCCGGAGGCAGAGCCAGGCGGATCTCTGTGAGTTCGAGGCCAGCCTGGGCTACCAAGTGAGTTCCAGGAAAGGAACACGGAAAGACATACAAAACCTCCTTGTCAAAAACAAAAAAAAAAAAAAAAAAGAAGTCTCCTCAGCCCCACCATTTGTCACAGCCCCGTCTGCATGGTCCCTCATATCTTTCCTGGCCACTAAAAATGATCTGAAGTTTCTGTTTTTACAGAAAGAATTCCCCATCCAGCCATTGGTATAAGTCCACGGGGGAGAAGTGGTCAGTGTGGGAGAAAGTGCTCTCTGAGTCTGAGGCCCTATCGTGTTATCTTTTGATGCTTCTTCACTTCATGTGGCCTGTGCATACCCAACAGAGTGACGGGCTGGGTCAGGTGACATGCCAGCCGATGCTCATCTTACTGATTCGGGTGATATAATAGTAATGTTTAAGAGTTCACTTCACCAGGGACCAGCATGTTCCGGGAAGTAGCTGAAGAGTGCCAGGGAGAGAAGGCTGAAGTTGAAAGAAGAAAGTCTCACCTTGCATAGTGGCGGCTGCTTGTTTTGAAAAAGAACGTGAAGCCAAATTCAGAAACTGGGGCTAAGAAAGCACTCGTAGTGACAATCTTCCCCGCCGCCGTCTGCTGTATATTAGTAATACAAACACAGGCAGAAAAACAAAACAAAACCACCCTTCCCATAACCCCCCTCTCTACGCTCTTCCTTATTCTGGGCACATCGTTGGCAGGGTCTGTGGTCACTGACGCCCCTGCGCCCTTCCGATTAGCTCGTCCTCGCTCAGCCCACTGCGCCTCCCCCAGCATTTATAACTCCAGTGCTCTCGCTTTCTGGAATTCTGCGTCTTTTCCCCATGTCCTTTTGTCATTTCTCTGTGTGTGCGTGCGTGCGCGCTCACGCCGTGGTAGCAGTCAGCTCTCTTCCTCCACGTGCGGGTTCCAGGAATCAAACTCAAACCGTCGGGCTTCTGCAGCAGATGCTTTTCTGCTGAGCTGCCTCACTGGCTGTGTTTTTCTTTTTAATGTGGGATTTTCTGAGTATCAAAATCCCACATACGCCGGGCGGTGGTGGCGCACGCCTTTAATCCCAGCACTCGGGAGCAGAGGCAGGCGGATCTCTGTGAGTTCGAGGCCAGCCTGGGCTACCAAGTGAGCTCCAGGAAAGGCGAAAAGCAAAACAAAAAAACCCTGTCACAAAAAACCACCCACATTAAAAAAAAAAAAATCCCACATACATATCACCTGGATTTGATACTTACCAATATATGACAACTCCTACTCCTTTGAAAAACATTTCATTTATTCTTTGGAAATTTCATATACGAATGCAGTGCAGTTAGATGATATCTACTCTCCCTCCTCCAGCACCCGCAGGCCTGCCCCTCCCACAACTCTCCCCAACTTCACATCTCTCTTTATGATGTAACCCCCTGGGTCCAGTAAGTGCTGCGTGTGCACATGGGATAGATAGGGCATCATCCGCAGGAGTGTGGAAACCAACTAGGGCCCTGCTAACTCAGGTCCACATGCCTCTGCCTCTGGGGTGCAAGGATTAAGGGGTTAAGGGCATGCACCGCCACACCTGGCCGAATCTTAGGTTTTTCTGTAACGTTATTAGATATATGTGGCATCATTGCCTCATTCCATTCATTTCAAGGAAACAAAGCAATGATCCAGTATTCCTCCATTTCTTTGAGAGCCAGACTACTTCTGTGGAAACTCTTCATCGCTTGCTTTGTTTTACCTTGAGGACTAGGGCACAAGTCTCCTGAGTACATTCTCATGTATGTGTGCAGGTACACAAGGAAGCCAGTATAAATACATCACTCTGCCTTTCGTTACCAGGGATTGTAACATTTTAAAAACACCTCACCTTCTCCTCTCTCCTCTCTTCTCTCTTCTTCTCTCTCTCTCTTTACCCCCTCCCTATCCCTCTCTCCCTCATTCTGTGTGTGTGTGTGCATGTGTGCATGCATGGGTATATATGTGTGCACACAGGGACACACACACACACACACACATACACACACACACCACAATGGAACTGTGGAGGTCAGGAAAACTTGAGGGAGTTGGTTCTCCTACTGTGTAATAACTGAGCTCAAATTGTCAGCTTGGCAGCAAGTTCCCTACCCACTGAGCTCTCTCACCCACTCCCATTATCAGTTTCTGAAATGATCTGTTCCAAGTATGCACTAAAGATAACCAATAAACTGATCTTTACTATGAACTCAGACAACAACATATTTGAGTTTCAGTACATTATCTTTGTCTTCCATATTAATTTCCAGGTGGTTTTGTTACTGGCCAAAGTGAGCTTAGTCACACTTAGTCCTGAGTCCCTTTGGACTGTGCCTAACTCATGGTCTTGATAGTTCCTCATACTCTAGGGAAGTATGAGGTTCATCATGTACACTAACTGATGTGAATGTGAAATCACCTGGTTTCCCAAGTAGCCCTTGATTATTTTAGTAAGACCTTTTAGTAAAGAGAAGATACAACATTTCAGTGCCAGTAAGTCTCAGGTGCTGGTCAGGAGTCTAGGACACCAACTGCATGTATTATATGTGTTCTAATCCTAAAGGCTTTGAGAATTTAACAGTAACACCATTGGCTTCTTCCTTCCTTCTTCTTTTGAGAGAAAGAACCATATTCAGACCATAACGATCTTGCAGATACCACCCTAGTAGCCAGGTGGTCAGGGTTAGCATCTCCATTAGTGTGATAGGTACATTTGCCTCCTTGTGTGATTGGTACTCCAAGGATACATCATTTAGATAGTTTCTTCCAAAAATACATTACATGAATTACAAGGTAACAAGGCAGACCCAGACTGAGCGACATTCTGTAAATGAAGTCAGTGTCAATGTCTTGACAGGCAGGGTGATAGAGCTGCTCCACATTACAAGAAACAAAATCCACACAACAGCAGAGAACTTAAGGGTGTTATCCAGGCACAGTAAGTTGCTATCAGAATATCAGAACAAGTGGTACATTTGAAGATGGGTAAAAGATTAGTTTGGAAAGGTTATGTAAGAGTGTGTCCGTGTTTGGGGGGTAAACGCACTGAAGCGTTTATATCTGAAAAGTCGTGATCTGTGAAATTTGTTCTCAAATGATTCAGCAAAAATAGGAGTGTGTAGCAGTGTATTTTGTATACTGTATGTATGTGTGCACACGCACACATACAAAGACATACACAGACAGTTTAAGTGCTAACAAGGGATGAATCTAGGTAAAGATGGGCACTGTTTAAAGAATCTTCTTAACGTTCACATATGTTTGGCTTCATAACATGCTTATATTACAGTTATGCAGTTTTGTCTTGAAATGCTTCATACATTTCACCACAGCTCATTTCATGAATTCTGACTCTTAAAAAAAATAGTATCTGTAAATAATTATAAGATCCCAGTGTTATTAACTGGCTCCTGTGTTTCAGTCACTGGTAGCAATGGGAACCCTTCATCCTGAAGTATGGCATTCTACCTCAGGAGCTGCTGAAAGGGCACAGTCTGCCTCCTGTAAGCGCCTGTCCTCAGAGAAGTAAACACTGTGCGTGTGCCTCACACTGCGCGTGTGCTTCACTGTTTTCCCAGCTACTTCTCCAGCAGTGACATAAAGTCCATTGTTGTAGAAGATTTGTACACTGTGCGAAGATGTGTTGCTCTGATTGGTGTAATAAAAAGCTGAATGGCCTATAGCTAGGCAGGAGAGAGTAGGTGGGATTTCCAAGGAGAGAGAGAACTCTGGGAAGAAGAGAGGCGGGCAGACACCAGGAAGATGCAAAACAAATTGGAGATACAGTACAGAGGAGAGGTAATCCAGCCATGTGATAGAAGGTAGATTAGTAGAAGCAGGTTAACTTGAGTCATAAGAGCTATTTGAGAAAAAGCCTAAGCTAAGGCCAAGATTTCATAATTAATAATAAGTCTCTGTGTCATTATTTATGGGCTAATTGTCCCCACAAGAAAATACTGCTACAGTTCATAGTATTCACTGTGTAGAATCAAGGCTTGACTCTCCTATGCATAGCAAGCCTGTTAAGTGGTGTTCATGGAACACTTTGAAACTCTTATGTTATGCTGGCTTATATCATAGAGCTGGTTACAGATGTCAGGGCCCATGTCCCATTACACACACACACACACACACACACACACACACACACACACACACGTATGTATGTTAGCGGATAGTCCAGATGAGTGGTTTTTGCAAAGTGTCTTGGAATTGTAGGCACACTGATGGTGGGGACTTGCTGTTTTCCTCACTCCTGTAATAAAAGAGTTTATATGGGCTGGAGACACAGCCCAGCAGTTAAGAGCAGGTACTCCTGTTCTGTAGAACCCAAGTTCAGTTCCCAGCTCTCACATTGGGAGGCTCACAACTGCCTTAAACTCTGTCTCCTAAGGATTCTGGCACCTCTGATCTCTTTAAGCTCCTATACAGATAAACACACAGATGCACACATGCATAGCTACACATAATTAGAAAAATATTTTTTAAAGCATTGTATCAAAAAGTGTGCTTTTTTACAGGTTAGATTATGACTGTAAGATAAGGTAATGTTAAGAGTCTATCACCATCCCTCCCTGAGGGTCTACAGACAGTCAGTGGATGCTCGTGGAGGGAGAGACCTCTCCTTCAGTGGTGTAGTGCCAGTAAGCTGCAGCGGACTCCTCTAAACAACCCTTACCCATGCTTCCGTAAGCAACCCTGATAGCTCACCAAGAAATGAGAAGACTTGAAAATAGAAGAGGGGGCTGGAGAGATGGCTCAGAGGTTAAGAGCACTGACTGCTCCCCCAGAGGTCCTGAGTTCAATTCCCAGCAACCACATGGTGGCTCACAACCATCTGTAATGAGATCTGGTGCCCTCTTCTGGCCTGCAGACATACATGCAGACAGAACACTGTATACGAAATAAATAAATAAATAAATCTTTAAAAAAAATAAAATAAAAAAAAAATAACAAAATGTTTTAAAAAAAAAAAAAAAGAAAATAGAAGAGGGGGCTAGTTGAGATCAGCTGCAGGGGAGGGGTCAAGAGATGGTAACGGGAAATAAGATCAAAATACAATGTATATATATATATATAGAGAGAGAGAGAGAGAGAGAGAGAGATGATAAAGTATTAAAGTATATTGTATATTTTATATATGTATACATTTGTGTATAGACATATAGATTTACGGAAGTGTTTTAAAAATCTGTTAACAGTGGTCTGAAGACCAAAAATTTCCACTTAACTTTGCTTGTAATCAAATTATGAAATGCATCATTTTAATAGTGAAAAAACTAAAAATAACTTTGATGTCCACTAACAGAAATTTTTGCATACAGTATGTTCATGTACATGTGTGGTGGTTAGAGGAAAATAGTTATATTTTTTGATTTGCAAGGTTTCTAAAGCATATTATTGAAAAGTTTACTGCAGTATATCATTTTCCTTAGGAGCAGCTTTGTCTGTACTGCGTCTATGAATGCCTTGGCAGTGCAGAAAGTGGTCAGGCTAGTCCAGGGGACTGAGTTACACATCTCTTCTGGGGCTGTTACACATGCCTGCACTTTACTCTAGTCCAGGGGACTGAGTTACACATCTCTTCTGGGGTTATTACACATGCCTGCACTTTACTCTTTTTTTTTTTTTCTTTTTGAAACAAGGTCTCACTATTTAGTACTGGCTGGCCTGGAGCTTGCAATGTAGACCAGGTTAGCCTCTGCCTCCCAAGTGCTAGGTAGGACTAAAGGCATGAGGCATGTTGGCATTTTGAACGCCACCAATCTGTTAGTGTATTGCTGTGTTCTTATCCACCCTAACGTGTGTTGCAGTTGAACTGTGTAAACATTACAACAAAGAGGATATGAGCTAATCAGTATGCACTTGTAATTTCTTCTAATAGCTCATATGCATTCAGGATGGTTACCTTTCCCTGCTAACAGAAACTGGTGAAGTCCGAGAGGATCTTAAGCTGCCAGAAGGTGAACTGGGCAAAGAAATAGAAGGAAAATACAATGCAGGTGAAGATGTGCAGGTAAGACCAATGGCAGACTCTCAAAGCCATTTTTTTAAACTGGCCCTGAACCGGTCAGCATAAAACAATAGGTGCAGACTTCAGCTTCCGGAGGGCCTCTGCTTTGCAGGGGTCATTATATGAGCACCTTGCTGTCTGTGTGTTTCTTTACCTTTAATAAAAGTAGTTTCCATCTGTTCACACACACAACAATAATACATAAAATAAATTCCAAAAGCTGTGAAATACAACTTTAAAATACACTGAAATGTTGAAATGATCTCCATAAGGCAATTTTCATGACATCCTTACAGACCTATTACCAAAGAAAGCATCAAGTTTGGGAGGTGCTTTTTGTTTGTTGGTTTTCTTTCTTCTGGATTGACGTGGAGCTCCATGCTTATTTTAGATCTACCTATGAGTTTAAGGGATGAAGAGAGTACAGAGGGAAAAGATGGGCTCCTTGTTCTCCCTCAGAAGTATAATATGAAGTAACTGTTGATAGAGTGTTTCCCATTTACTTGGAAGTCATCCTGAGCTACCATCTGAGGAATTCTACTCTAGAAAACTGTCCTGAAGATAGGCTAACTGCTTTGGATTACCCCTTGACAAATTCATTATAAAAGAAATCCACAAGTGTACAGTTGGATGAACACAACACATCTTTTCTGCATATTACCTCCTGAGTAATTCTTTGCTTGCCTTTCCCCTTCTAGGTGTCTGTCATGTGTGCCATGAGTGAAGAATATGCTGTAGCCATAAAGCCCTGCAAATAGACAGGACCATCTGCACGAGCAGGTCCATTAGGTCTGGATCTAGTTGTCCCAAAGCTATGGCCTTCATAAGCAACCTCACGTTTTATTTTTGTTATGTGTCTATTGTTTTGAAATTGTGCTGGCTTAGTTTTGCAGGCAGTTAGCAACTTTAAAAGAATATATCAAGATGTATAATTTTATAAGTATCTTTCCTATAACATTCCTGCAGTTTTCAGTATGTGACCATAAGAAACAGATAAAATAGCTTCAGTAGATGTCACTTGTCTGAGCAAATCACTCCTGAACTTAAGTGGTTAACAAACCAGGGTTTTAAATCAACAATGTAGCATCTAGTGCAATAGAAGTTTCATGCATTTAAGTTGAATTGTTCTTTGCTGATTCCAGACTCAGTATCTAGAATTCATAGATTATAAAATGGAATTGTCAAAGCTCCAGGCTTTGTGTGGCCAACACACTTCCTGAAACTAAACTCATCAAAAAATGTTGTTATCTTGGTGGCCAGGTGTCCCATGTATTACCTCTATTATGTTTTTCTTTGCCAAATTGGTGACAGACCTCCACAGGGGTTTAGTACCTGTTGTGGTTGACAGCGGAAAAAGAACTGCGGGGTAGATCTGAGCAAGTGAGCAAGTGCTAAGGAAGACACGGGACAGTGGCCAAGGGGTAGTGGGCTGCGGGCTTTATTTAAGACCTTCTAGTCAGCACACAGAATAGAGTGAGCTCTAGTTGTATTTTCGCCTCTGGCTATGTCCCCAGCCTCTGCCCCAGCACCAGAAGGACGGGCCTTACAGGGGATTCTGCCCGACTTCCAACCATTATTTGTGGGTGTTCATAATGTTGATAATCCAGCCCTTCCCACACTTTTTTAAGTATATTTGTTTTTGACGTTAGATATAATTAGGAATTCTTAAGTTGCTTTGGAATTCTTGACTTGATTTGTTAAATGTCTCTATGCTTTTCTAAAGTGAAATAGACATAAACCATGGAAGAAGTATTACCTTATTTGAAAATTAACTTATTTAAAGTGTGTGTGTGTGTGTGTGTGTGTGTGTGTATTATTCTCTTGTGACTTCTGTTACTGATGTAAAATCTAACTAGGAAAGGATTCTGTGAACTGGATTATTTTAATACGTTGTGGGCAATGCCCCGCCATTTCTGTTTAGATTTTTGGATTGTGTGTAGATTGTGTCCAGAATCATAGCCATAGTTCTGGGTTTGTGAAGAACTCTGACAAAATCACAATCATCGCATTGGAGTGCAGCTTAGAACAAAATCCTGTAGCCCCTGATTCTCTGACCCTGGCTCTCGGGTCTCTTCCTTGTCTGCACCCTCAAAGTCCTGTGTTCCCATCTAGACACGCCTCTGTGACAGTGCAGCTGACTGATCAGCAGTGAGGAATAGCAGTAGAAATGCCAAGATTTTAGTTGCTTAATTTGTATGCAGTTTTAAATTTTGTCTTAGCTTCCACAAACCAATCCAGAGAAGAAGAAAGATACTTTAAGAGAAGTTCCAGGAAGAGACTTCAAAAGCACAAGAAATATTCAAGTCGTAGCCAGTTGACTTTAGTGTGACCTTTTAGCTTTTGCCCATGCAAAGCACAAGTAGGAGTTAGGCTGAAATCTTCTCAGATATGTTCTACATACTGCTTCAGATTTCTGGTGTTTTTGCGTGTGTATCTCAGTTGTACTGATTGGTGTGTTACGCACAGGAATTCCAAAAAGTTATTTCTACTGTTTCCTGGTCATCTGGCCAATTAATAACCACGCCGGTGTTTTGATTTCATATTACTTCAGGACTAGCATGCCCTTGTTCTTCCTAACTCGTCAAATTTCACATGAATCTCTATTTTCCTTTGCAGTGTAAGAGTGAATAGCAATGTATCTCTAGCTCCATACCTTGAATGGCAAAAGTATTTCATGTTAAGTACTCTATGAAGTGTACATACTTCAATATGTATAGATTTTAAAGATATAGGACTGTTTATTTTCACATAAGTCAGGAGATGTTTCCTTAGAGCAAAATATTTCATTTAGCACAGGGAAGCAGGGAACATATATATTTTTAACATGAACTAGGAATGGCTTCTTTGGGCATGAGAGAAAGGCTAACAGTTGATCCTAGTGCTGGTCGTACTGTTGTAGCAGGACCTCCAGTTTCACAAGCACCGTGAAGAGAATGGAACTCGTTGGATGTCACTGCAGATTCCTGTCTGTACAGTCTTCTGTCTGTCTTTGCTGTTTAGACAGTAGGAACGGGTTGAATGTTTTCATTCTAGAACAACAGACTTTATTGCTACTGTGAAGATTTTGTTACACTGGTACAGTCCTTTGCCCTCTGACCTTGGGCCTTAACTTGGCCTTCTAATCCTTGATGCCCTGGGGGGGTTGCAAGTCACTTGGTTGCCAACCAAGCTCTTGACTCTGTTCCCCCTCGTAGTACAGATTTCTGTGCCAGTGCTTTATATCAGTGACCAAAACTCTTGAGGCCAGACGTGATATCTTTAGCAGAAGATACTGCAATATGATATTTAGAATATTTGGGGACACATGCTTTTCATTACCACATAGTGTGTGTGTGTGTGTGTGTGTGTGTGTGTGTGTGTGTATAAACACACTTAGCTCTGTTCTTTTTTCAAAATCCTTCCAACTATTAAAGTACTGTAGTCTGTAGTGCCTCAAATGTTGGTTTTTTTAATAAGTTTTTCAGAATTTGATTTTATACTTCTAAGGTTTCCCAATTAGATTGTTTCTAGTTGAGCTGGAATTTGGATGCATTGTTCTCAGGGCTGTTTGTGCTAAGAGCTGCAGTGTCGTTATTTTAAAGCTAGCTGTCTACAAACAGATTGCAGGTTTTTCTCGTCATAATACTGTAATTCATATAAACAGAAATTCTTGTATAACATAATTAAGCTATATGGTAAGTATTTAAGAAAAATGGGAGCATTAGTAGCAGCTGTACTGGGATCTTCCCAGTGGTCTTGCCTTGAAATCTTGTCCTTGGTGATGTATCTGTTAGTATCCTTTTGGCATGGACCCCAAAGAGGGTTTTGGAGCCAGACATTGATGCAGTGGGTCTCAGACACATTCAAGAACAGACAGGAAATCCCTAACTCTTTTGGGTATCTTAAAATGTTTACATATTGAATTCATATTTGCTATGAGAAAATGCAGATCTCTAGTATGAAAGCAAAACTATCAAAACATATTTCCATAAACAGTCTATTGTGCCGATGAACCTTCAAATCTTGTAATGTTCAGGTATAATGTTTCCTAGTTCTCAAGCCTTTGTTTCTCTTAGCATTCTGATGAGTAATAGGCAACAAAGATTTTTTTAAATCTATGGTAGAAAAATCTTAAAATTGAATCTATTAACTTAAATCTATGAAATGTGTTCTCTGAATTGGACAAACAGCATTATTATTTGATTGTACAGGGAACATTGGAACTTAGCTATGGAGCACAGATGTTCTGTGGAAACACAGTTTGGAGTCACTGTGTAATTTAATTTGTCTATTAACCAAATACTCAAACACCAACATAACTACCCAGTGAGGTCAAGTGCCCGAAGAGAGCTGTAAACATTTGGTAATCTGTCTCCTTCATGTGGAGGGCACGTCTTTGGGCAGTGCACACAAGGCCATCACCTGCTGGGAACACTTATTGCCAAGCTTTTCCATCGCTGCTGGTCACATCCTAAAACAGATCTGACCCTAGTAAGTAACAAGGGAGATTGTGTATTTATATGAAGTTCTTAGAAACAATTTCTTGATGTTGGTGGGACTTGGTTCATCTTAGTTTGAAACTGTACTTTTGAAAACACTGGATACTGAGCTATTCAGCGGTGACTGAAGAGCCTACTGAAGAGCACAGCTGCACTCATAAGCTGATTCGTCATCATGGTGAATCTGTCGACAAGTAAGCACTCACTGTTACTGTGAAGTATACTTCAAATGACTAGTTCTAAACCACGACTTGAAATGACTAGTTCTATATTTTCATGGACTTTACCCTCCTCCCAGAAGAAAACAGATCAGATGATGTTGTCTAATCAATTGGCACTTTGTTAGTCGTGTATTTTTTTTTTTGTCTGAAATATAGGATACTTCTCGAATTTACTTGCAAATGTTTTGGTTAAAACTAAAATTGTAAGATCTGGATATTATAATTGTGTGTTTTACATTTTAAAAATGAGTAAACTTTGAATGTTAAATCTCCAGCTATACTAAAATACCCTTTAAAATGCAGAATATTATTAATGATAACATTTTGTTACCTTAAAATATATGTCTGTTAACTTCATGTTATATTAAATGAAAATAAACTTAAGAGTGCACAATTCTTTTTTTTTTTTTGAGACAGGGTTTCTCTGTGTAGCTTTGCGCCTTTCCTGGAACTCACTTGGTAGTCCAGGCTGGCCTCGAACTCACAGAGATCCGCCTGCCTCTGCCTCCTGAGTGCTGGGATTAAAGGCGTGCGCCACCACCGCCCGGCCACAATTCTTATATGTGTACATTCTTAAAATATTTTTATACTTCAAAACTGTATTCACTGTGTATAGAACTTCTAAAAAAGCCATTTTTCTTGCCTCATGTGCTAGGTCCTTACTTGTGGTATATACCTTTATGGCTAAGAATAATAATCTCTAACTTTGAGTTCCAGGCTAGGTATAAACTTGTCTTCCTTTTAAGTTCTGAAATTCTTTGCTAGCCAGGCATGGTGGTGCACCAGAAGTTGTAGCAGGAGGGTAATCCTGAGTTCAAGGCCAACTTGGGCTGTGTAGCAAGACCCTGACTCAGATAACGAAGAGCCATCCTGTAGATCTGATACAGTGGTTGCAGTCATGAACTCACAGCTGTGAGCACCTGCACTGAGCCCACACAGACCTGACCCAGTCAGCTGTCAGTCATGGGAGAAGTGCTCACAGGCCTCCTCTTCACTGCTGAACTGCACTGGCTGTTAGTTCCCAGCAGAGGGAAAATCATTGTCTACTCTTGGGCCCACTGCTGAGCCCACTAGGCTCCAACTCCAAGCTCTAAACCCATAGTCAGTGTGGTGGTCCTGGTTAAACTTGGTAAAAAAAAAACGTGAACATGAGGAAAGGGTGTAGTGTGGGGTCAGGGCACAGGAGTAAGAGTGGCTGGTGTATCTTATGTGTGTGTGTCAAACCATCAGATCTTTCATTACAAATACATGTATAAAACTAAAAGTGGTTTGGTTTGGTTTGAATTTTTGTTTGTTTAGGGGTTTTGGGAGTTTTCTTTTTGTTTTGTTTTGGTTTGGTATGGGGTTTCCTGGGATAGATTAACTTGAATTTTGGGTCCTCCCTCCTCCAATTTCTGAATGCTGGGGTTACACTAGCACCACATGTGGCCATCCATTTTGTTAAGTATGTAAAGTAGTTGCTTGGAGCAGGGTTCATCAGGAAATAGAAAATATCTTGCCATCTTCCTGCTCATCTCTACACCCTTCCAGAACATTATGTGCCAAAGAGGTTGACGGTCCATTCACCCCGATGTGCCAGGGCCTTGGGTGTGCCTTCCTTGCCAGCTGCTTTGCTCTACTCTCCACAGTGGCCTAAGTGGAGTGACGAGTCCCTGAATGGAACCCTCCATCCTTCCAGTCCTCACTCTGACCTGGGACCAGGTTGCCTGTAATTAGCTCAGTGCTTCCTCTCGTTCATATTCTTTCTGTGGCACGATGAGCCATGCCAGGTTACCATAGCAGGTACCACTTTATATATATGATCGTTATTACTAATAACCTTAACCTTCCAAGTCTACAAGCCAGAGTTAGACAGTAAAGAAATACCCAGTTAGGCTTCCAGATACTAAGATCCCAGCTTCCCAGAAGTGTATGTCAGAGGGGGGAAAATGAAAAGGGTTGATATAGATTATGTGTCATAGTCTCAGTGTTTCTCTGCTCCCTCATGTTGACATCCAAATGGGGAGCCGTCTCTAGAATTACCACATGTTAAGGTCATGAGGCCACGCCCCCAGGAAATTTAAACATCCAATCCCACATTACATTCAGCACCTATTGGTAACTACAGTCAATGGCTGTGCGTTGTCTCAGAAGGCTAACTAGCAAGGTCTTATCTGCATCCTGGGAGTTCTTTCTAAATGTAATCAAAATAATATTCTGGCCACTCCCAGATATGGTTCCCAATACTCAAGTGACATGTGTCCTAAGTTCAGGAAAGCCCAAATACTTGGCAAGCTTTGTTGCCATCAGACCCCAACACATTCCCAGAGGGAGAATGGGCAGATGTTTAAGCAGCATTCATAGTACATCAGTCTTTATTGTTCTCCATTATGTGCCTACTTTAAATGGTCAGTGCACCCATTTTCATTCATGTATAGGCACACACATATCACTAGCATCCTGAATTAGAGAAATACCTTCCTTCAAAAGTATATGGAACTGTGACAAACAAAATATTAGTATTGAGATATTGAGAACACAAAATGATAAGATTCTATAGAGATTTTAAAATTAGGGGGCTACCACTGTAACCCCAGTGCTCCTGAGTCTAAGGCAAGAGGATGGTGGGCACGAGACCACCGTGGGCTATATAGCAAGATCTTGTCTCTCACATGCAACTTGCATTGTGAAACCAATTCCAAGTAAAATTAAAAACAAAACTAGAAAAATAAAAGGAGTTTCTGCCTGGAAAACTTGAAACCTACTATACAATAAAAGGAAAGTCTGTAAAGAGTTCCTCAAAGATAATGAAGCATTATATTTCAGAATCTCTAATGATGTAGCACCAGAAAAATTTATCACATTAATGTCTGTATCAATCAAAATGGAACCATGAACATAAGTGAGTTTATTCCTGAATCTAACAGCAGCCAACAAACCAGAAGGAAATAGCAAAGACAAAAGCAGGAACAAGTGAGTTAGAGAAGTCCAAGGAAACTTCTAGTTTAAAAAAAAAATCGCCAGGCTGGTCTACATAGCAAGTTCCAGGCCAGTCATAACTACATGAAAGAAAGCAACAGATAATTTAAATAAAACAAAGAGGGATGGTGTGACAACTCATGCCACCAAGCTTAATGACCTGACTTGGACCCCAAGACCCACATGGTGAAGGAGTCAACCCACAAGTTGTCTCTGTATGCCTTGGCATGCATGCAATTTCATAGATCACAGTACAGAAACATGAAGCAAGTAAATGTGGTTTTATAAATCGGCCTATAGCAAATAGATGTAGTTTTAAGAATAAGTAAATTACAGAGGCACAGAGACCATCTGCTCTGCATGCCATAGCACGGTCCTTGGTACTATGACTGAGACAGAGTCTTTTCAGAAGAGGGCCCTCCAGAAGAACATGTACCTTCTGCTCTAAGAAATGTCATCAGACTCAGAAGCTCAGGACACACAGAGCTGCAGAAAGGCTGATGCAGAAATACAAATGGATCACAATGAAGGCCCTGTTCAGAGCTCTCCTGCCTACCTTCATAGTAGTTTTCATGGAGCAAAATGCATATCCACACACGTGCAAGTATTTGTTAGATTGCTTATACATATTTATAAGCTCCTTATCTTTCCAGTACAGATAGTAGTGTGGCCTTAATGTTTTCTGTTGACCAACAAGACCTGTGTTTTGCAGATGTACATATCTTTACCATGAAAAGTAATGAGGGTTGTAAGGATTCTTTTTCCCACTGTTGAGAACTGCTTTTTACCATAAATGTCAGGCAAACACATACATGTCTGGAAACTCTCAAGTCATATATCTAACCACAAAGCACTATTCTACTGTTGCAATTAAAGTATCAAATGTCTCAATTACATAGAAAAGTCCTCCTTTATTTTTCTTCAAATACATCTTCTCTACTCTGGCATCTTTGTGCTTCCATGCAAACTTTAATTGGTTTGTCGAGAAAGTGGGTGATGAGCATAGGAAGCTGTTGCTTGAGATCACATTAGTCCACAGTTCTGGAGAACTGGCTTTACTGTATTGGACTTTCAATCCATGAGCATTGAGTTTTTTTTTTTTAATTTTATTGATTCTTTGTGGATTTCACATCATGTATCTGATCCCACTTATCTCCCTGTCCCTTCAAATCCACCCTCTGCTCTTGCAGCCTCCTCCCAAAAGCAAAACCAAATTTAAAAGGAAAAAAAAAAGAGGAATCTTGTAGTGGAAGCTGTAGTGTGGCCTGTAAGACACACAGTTCACCCTTTACTCTGTTCATGTTTACTGTTCATTGATCTGGCTTGAGGCCTCTGGTTTCTGCACCACCACCAATAATGGGCTGTCACTGGGGCTCCTCTTGGATATCCTGTTGTCCTGTGTCATGGAGATCCTGCTGTTTGTGATATGTAAGTTTGTCCCCTTCATATGCTCCAACAGTTCATAGATTCGGTGGATGTTGGGGTGGGCCAACTCCCTTGTTCTGGACCTGGGTGGTAGCTGGGTTGGTCAACTCACTAGCTTTCTCCTCATCCTCACTACCCAGGTGAGCTCTTCAGCACTGCCTCAGCTAGCTCACCCCATGGAGCCTACCACAAGGAGTGGGGCCAGTTCTGCTCTCCAGCCTTCAGATCCGGGTCCCCTCATTCATATTAACAGGGCCAGTTCTACTGTTTTGCACAGGAGAGGGGCAGGACCCTCTCTCCCAATTGCTGTAGGGGGCATATAAGGTGGGGCTGGGTCAGCTCTCCTGCTCTCACACTCTCCGTGCTGGCTCCCCTGATACCCTGACAAATGGGTCAGCTCTAGTACTCTAGTGCTGCCCAGGCAGGGTGCAGGACCTGTTCTCCTGTGTGCTATAGCTGGTGTAGGGCAGGGCTAGTTCTCTCACTCATGACCTAGGGGGCCAACTCTCTTACCTGCCACAGGTAACAGAGGGAGGGGGGCATCTTTCCCTTACCCATGCCGTTGCATGGCAGATGAAAGGGGCGGGGCAAGCTCTGTTGCTCTCATGCCCTCAGAGTTGGCTCACCTGCGTCCTGACCACAGGGTCAGCTCTAGTGTGCTTCTCAGGTGAGGTGCATACCTATGGTGAGGGGTGGGGCCATCTTTCCAGAGTGTGGGGGCCAGCTCTCCCCTGAGGGAAAGGGTCAGCCTGCCTGCTGCAGGACCAGCCATCCTAGGGCTAGTGAAGGGCAGGGTCAGCACAGCACAACATGGTCCAGTGACCTCCGTGCTAATACAGGCCATGGACATCACTTCAGACTTCAGCTGAAGCAGGACCACGGACCCAGACATGGCCCTAGGCAGCAGCTCTGGCCAGACACCAACACACCCTGGTAGCAGCACAGGCTCCTCAAATCCATACGGCCCCAGCAGTAGAATGGCCTCAGGGCATCCACGTGGTCCCAGGTGGCTGCCCAGACCCCCAGCATCTGCAGAGCCCTTGGTGGCAACTGGAGTCACGGATACCACCCTAGACCCAGGCCTCTGCAGGGCCACAGACCCAGACATGGCCCTAGGCAGCAGCCTGTACCCGGATGTCTCCACTGCTCCAGGTGATAGCAC
>CABHPH010135645.1:0-48413 GCA_902168325.1 Peromyscus nudipes
CTGCGAAGATATTTTGAAATGACAACATGTTTGAGATCCTTCTTCTGAAAACTGTACATGGGACCAAACTGATCTGGGCCAATCTTATAGTTAAGCAGATGGGAAGTGGAGCAATTAAGAGCAATATTTAGGCTTGATGTCTTAGAGAGCTTAACTGACACTAAAACCTAGAAAGATATTCACGTATTTAGCTCTGCTTAATGACCAGCCAGTCACAGAAGGTAATCTTGAAACTCCCACAGAAGGGGCTGGCACTGACAAATGAAAATGAGGTTAAACAGAGTCATTATAAAAATCCCTCTGGTGAAATTTCAGAAAAACAGAAGTTAAAGCCAGATGTTGCTCTTGCCCAGCGCATTCAATCTGAGTATACTCAATCTTCAAGAAAGCTCTTTTCTGATATTTCATAGCAACTATTCAAGGTATTAGGAAGGAAGGAGGCCTGCCTAGTATTTTACAAAGCTGGACCTTTTTATAGGATGCTCCTAGATCATCTAACCTGAGTTCCTGAGGAGAAGCCTGTGAAATCTATTTTAAATGTTCTATGTTGTATTTATAAGGATATTAGGAATGATAAAATTACTTCATTACTTTTAATATCCCAGAAACAACTGAACTTGTGACAGACAGAAAGTGGGATACCACCCAGAAATTAACATAGATCCCATTCTGATACAAAAATGAAAGTGTTAATAACTACTAAAACTAGGTGACATTATTACAATGACTCAAACTGTATCATAATATAAGAATTCATTCATTTCAGGGCAGAACAAGTTCATATTTAAATGAATCTTACTGAGCACCATATTTTTTTCAAATCTTAGAATAGTATTTTTTAAATCTAAAGACTTTCAAAAACTAATTCTGAAGCCAGGCATGATGGTGCATACCTTTATTCCCATTACTCAGAAGGCAGAGCAGGTGAATCTCTGTGGGTTTGGGGCTGGTTGCTTGCTTACAAGTACAGTTGCTTCTGGCTGTGGAGTGGATTTACACCCTCATGAATCTATCACAATATGAAAATATCATTAAGTTAAAAGTGTATTCAAATACCACTAACCCTATCAGACATTGTGCTTCACCTAGCCTGCATGAAACATACTCAGACACAAATGCAGAAACTCAGTTCCCGACTAGCTGGCCTGAAAGCTTGTGGGAAATTCTCCTATACCTACCTTTCACATTGTTGTAGAAATGCTGACACTACAGAAGTGTACCACCACATCTGGTTTTTCAAATGGATTACTATGATCCAATTCAGGTCATCAGGTTTGTGTGTTGAGTAATTACCTGCTGAGCCATCTTCCTGGACTCTCCACACACAGTTCATTGACTAGAATTAACAAGATCATACTTAGTACTTAGAATACAGCCTCTAAGTAGTGTTTTATTACTAGCTAATGTAGATCACTAGGGTTTGTTACTCTCCATCTGTCATTTCTAAAGTTTTTTTGTTTTGCTTTGTTTTGTGTTTTTATCATAACTCTCCCTTAATAGTTTATATGGTAAAGTTTTGGTCTCTAGAGGGGCATTACACCAATAATATTATGAGAAAATCACATTGCCCAGCTAATGAAAATAGAAAAAGAAATATTAAAATCATTCTGCACAATATTTTGTCACCATCAAAACATTAATATCTATAATACAATGGCCCTATCTTGGGGTGGCCATGACGGATGGTCATGCAAGACACCCTCTGTCTTAGTCACTGTTCAAATGCAATGAGCAAATGCCATGATCAAGACAACTCTTATAAAAGAAAGCATTTAATTAAGGGATTATTTACCATTTCACAGGCTTTGTTCATTATCATTGGGGCAGGGAGCATGGCAGCAAATAAGCATAGAGCTGAAGAAGTAGCCAAGAGCTACATCCTGGTTCACAAACAGAGAGATGAGAGAGAGAGAGAGAGCGAGAGCGCCTGGCATGAGTTTTTGAAAACTCAAAGCGCATTTCCAGTGTTTTACTTCCTCCAACAAGACCACACTTCCTAATCCTTCCTAACATTTTCCCCACCCTGGTGACTAAGCATTTCAATATATGAGCCTATGGGGGTCTTTCTTCTTCAAACCACCATACCCTCCCAATAGGCAGAATTTAGAACAGTGCACCTGATTTTCATTTTGCTGGGGAAAACATGTTCCCTTATATGGGTCTATAATGACTCATGGGCAATGACAATGTTTTGGCTATATGTCAAAAACTTAAAAGAAACACAACCAGAAAATTGATGACAAGAAGGACTGTGGATGAGATATATGACCCCTCTGAATGGACACAGAATTTGAGTATATTTATGACATACACAAATACTCATTTGTAGCTGACGTTTTCCTGTGTCCCGGCCTGCCAGCAGTCAGGACAAATCTCTCCCACTCACTTCCCCCAAGTAAACACACAGAGGCTTATATTAATTATAACTGCATAGCCATGGCTCAAGCCTTTTGCTAGCTAGCTCTTGTATCTTAAATTAGCCCATAACTATTAATCTATGTATCACCACATGTTCCGTGGCTTTACCTGCATGCCATTACATGTTGCTCCTTGGGCGACTCTCTGCCCCCCCTCCCCCGCTGTCTTCTTTCTTTCTCTTTGAATTTCCCACCTGCCTCTAAGCTGCTTTGCCATAGACCAAACGACTTTATTTATCAACCAATCAGAGCAACACATATTCACAGCATACAGAAAGATGTTCCCCCATCATGCACTGTTGAATAATCTCAGCAGAAGAGGAACTCATGATTGCATGTACTCACAGATAACTTATTCTGTAGATGTCAGTCACCTCCTCCTATATCCACTCCATCTGTGGCCATGTGTCCCTATACAGTGGGCCATGTTAATAGGGAGGACAGTTTTGATTTTACTTAGTATTATGGACTTCTACTCAACAGGTATATTTTTCTTTTAAGTGTTCAGTTTTCTACCAGCAGAAATTAACACTCCTCTATGTAAAGGAAGCTTTTTATTCTCTTAGAAATGATACTATATTCATGCATTTGCTTTTCCTATGTGCAATTCTTTTGACTAAATCACCGTCATTGGTTTTATAGAAAAACCATCCATCATTAGGCCATTCCAACCTGCATTGCTTCTAAACAAGGAACTCAGTTCAAAGAACACTTCCCCAGTGGGCTTATTCTAATAGAATCTACTGTATGTAATATGGAAATAATGACCTTTTAGGATTGAATTACAATGCCAGTTGGATGACAATATACTGTGGAGATGACTGCTATCTTCCATGTGGGTTTTATGTTCTCAACTGGAAACTTATATATGACAACGATTTTCTTTTTTTAATTTAAGAAATTTTTTATTCATATCAAACACAGATCCCCCTCTCATCCCTCCTCCTGCTCTTCCCCAGACTTACCTTCGCCACTCCTGACCCCCTCCTCCAAAAGGGTAAGGGCTCCCATGGGGAGATAGCAAGCTTGGTACATTCAGTTGAGGTAGGACCAAGCCCCTTCCCCCCTGCATCAAGGCTAAGCAAGGCATCCCACCATAGGTAATGGGCTTCAGAAAGCCAGCTCATTCACCAGGGATAGATCCTGATCCTACTGCCCCTCAAAAAGACCAAGCTACACAACTGTGTTCCATATGTGGAGGGTCTAGTTCGGTCCCATGCAGGCACCACAACTGTTGGTCTAAAGTCATGAGTTCCTTTGAGCTTGGTTCAGTTGTCTCTGTAGATTTCCCCATCATGATCTTGATCCTTCCTTGCTCATATAATATCTCTTCCCTCTCTTGGAGTGGGCTCTCGGGACTCAGCCTGGTGCTTGGCTGTGGATCCCTTTATGTGCTTCCATCAGTTACTGGATGAAGGCTCTATGATGATAGTTAGGGTATTATGACAATAATTTTCTATTAACCTTGATTCCTGGGACGAGCAGTTATTAGGTGAAAATAAAAGTGATTCTTTTCACTGTTATCCCTAATAACCATATAGCAAAAGTTTTGCTTATGGTTACCACAACTTGGAATTTTGTTAGTATAGTGGTCTTAGTTCCCAAGAGATAAATACTGTCACAAGGTGCCATAGCTGTCCTATTAAATTGGAAGCAATGAGTGCTACTTGGTCATTTTGGATTCCTTGGTATTTATTTTGCTGTCACTGATCACTTAGCTTTAAAAAACTCCTTTTGCCATCACACATGATTTTGTAACTTATACCATCAATTCTAAGTGGCCTGATCCACCAATCACCATATGTTTTCAAGTGTTGTTTCAGTTGCTCATTCATTAGGCAGGAAGTATCTACATGAACCAACTGCATCCCACAATTGTTTTTACCTGCCTCTGTTCTTTAAGAACAGTACTATTTCTTCCTGCCAACTTGGAATGGTTAAAATTCTGTCTGTAAAGATAATGGCTCTTCTTGTCTTCTACTTGTCCAAAGATACAAGGAAAGAAAGTTTCTGAACATGGAACAAAAATTCAATGAAGTTCTTGGTGTCTATCTTAGAAAGTGCATATTACTTGGAGACCAGAGCCTCTAATCTTGTAGAGGCCAGAGTTGGGGGGCTGGGTAGTGGAAAGTACCTATTATATCCTTCTGGAAGATTAAGTCCAGCTTGTTTTCTTTTAGGATGTAACTCTGGCCATGGCATTCTGTATATTCAACTCTCCAGTGACTTGTGCTGAAAAGGAAAAGAAAAAAATCTAGACAATGGTCAATAAGGCCCTACATAAATGCTCTACTTCTTCATCTGATGCTTTTCTCATTACTCAATCTCTAGTACCTACAACATCTGTAATCAAATATTTTCTACAATATTCATGAATTAAAGTAACACTTTTGTGTGTGTGTGTATGCATGTGTGTGTGTGTGTGTGTGTGTGTGTGTGTGTGTACATGCATGCGTGCATGGAAGGAGTGTGTGGCCATGAACATGCAAAGACCAGAGAGAATATCATGTTCTATCACTCTCTATCTCATTTCCCTATAACAAGGGTTCTCACTGAACTTGGAGCTAAGCTGACAAGTAGAAATCCCCTAGCAAGCTACATACCTGTCTCCAACTCTCACAGCATGTGGGATACAGGTGCATGTGTGATCACATCTTTATAAATGGGGGATGGTGATTTGAAATAGATCTTTATGCTTGTGCTGCAGGAGTTCTTACCCAGTGAGCCATTATTGCAGGGCCAAGTGTAGCTGGAGTTTTCTCTCCAGGTCCCGCCAAGCCTGGGCAGTCCCTTAGCCCACTTATAAAATAAACATACAGACGCTTATATTATTTAAACTGCTTGGCCATTAGCTCAGGCCTATCATTGTCTAGCGCTTACTCTTATATTCAGCCCATTTCTACTAATCTATACTTTGCCACATGGCTCGTGGCTTATTGGTGCCTTACATCTTCCTTGTCCTGGCGGCGGCTGCAGGCAGTCTCCCCCTTCCCTTCCTGTTTCCTCAATTCTCCTCTCTGTTAGTCCTGCCTATACTTCTTGCCTGGCTACTGGTCAATCAGTGTTTTATTTATTAACACATTTGCCATACAGAACATCTCACAGCACTAGAAGGCAGAGGGAGAGACCTGCCAGCCACTGCCATGACAAGCGAGATTTAAGGTACCGGTAAGCCACTAGCCACGTGGCAACATATAGATTAATAGAAATTGGTTAATTTAAGATAGAAGAAATAGATAACAAGAAGCCTGCCACGGCCATACAGTTTATAAGTAATATAAGCATCAGAGTGATTATTTTATACGTGGGTTGTGGGACTGCTGAGGCTTGGTGGGACCTGGAGACAAGCTCTCCAGCTACACCTAAGTTTTCTCTTTTGATTGATATTAAAACTAATCATTCAAGTGACTATATATCCATATTGACAAGTTCTCCTTCACCCTGGCTTTATATCCTAGGATTATCTAAGAATTTAAGAAATATGCTCATTCCAAAGGGGCTGTAGTACTTAGATTCTGAAATTTGTCCCTTGAGATTTCTTACCTTACCTCTAGGAGGGACTCTGGGTATGATGAAATACTATGTCTATTAATATGTCATACTACATAGCAAAGGGGACATTGCAGTGTGATTAAGGTTACTAATTAGTTGACCTTAGGTTATTAATTGGTTGACCTTAAGACAGAGATATCACTCTGGGTCATCCAGGTAGACATGCCCTAATCATAATGTCTCTTTAACAGTATCAGAAGAAAGCAGAAAAAAGGCAGAGTTGTAGCATGAATCTTAAAAGTTCTTATTAATAAAATCAAACCTGAGCCAGGTATTGGGGTGAACACTGGAAGGTCAGAGAGAGAGAATAAGCCACAGCTACCTCACCTCGCCAGATCCTCAGCTGGTCTTATTTCCTCAGACTGGAGGCCTCTGAGTCCTCATCCAGAATGGGTCTCAGCTGAACTGTGCTTCTTGAAAGCCTGAATGCTTAACCAGCCAAATGCTTAACCAGCCAAATGCTTCTAGTTCCTGGTCCTCACACCTTATATATCTTTCTGCCTTCTACCATCACTCCCTGAGATTAAAGGCTCACTCCCTGGGATTAAAGGCCTGTGTCACTTTGCCTGGCTCTATCTAATGTGGCCTTGAACTCACAGAGATCCAGAGGGATTTCTGTCTCTGGAATGCTAGGATTAAAGGCGTGTGCTACCACTGCCTATCCTCTATGTTTAATATTGTGGCTGTCCTGTTCTCTGACCCCAGATAAGTTTATTAGCATACACAATATTTTGGGGAACACAATACCACCACACAGAGTTGTGAAGATTGAGAAAGATCTGATATGCCATTTCATTTTTAGCTTGAAGTTGGGGAGTTTAAAGAAAGAAAGAGATCTCCTGGCCAAAAGCAAGAAAGAAATCAGTGACCTCTGTCCTACAGCTGCAGCTTTCTTAGTTCTACCAGTAACCTAAATGAGGTTAAAATCATAATTTTCTTTAGAACCCTCAGGTTGAAAAAAAAAATCCTACCCTGTCCAACATCTTGATTTGGGGCCTTATAAGACTCTGAACAGAATCCACTGATGCTGTGTCCAGTCTCTTGACATATACAACTATGAACTAATTAATGAACAGTACTATAAGCTTCTAAATTTATAATGATTTGTTAAACAGAAATGTAAAACTAACAAGAGCCATTACTGCTTCCAATACCAGAAATAGAAAGAGCAAATACAAAAGGGACAAACTAGTTCCATATTTTCCCCATACATAATACACACTTTTATTCTACAATTTATACTATCAAGTATTTTTACTATTGCTATTAGAAGCAATCCATCTTCCCTGGCAAATACAACCTTGCCCACCAGAGTGACCAAACATATTGTATGCCCAGTTCCCAGAATACTGATGTCATCCCTAAGGGAAGCCTGGACATTACAATTAATGTGTCCCAGGTAATGCAATAGGTTTATGCAATAGCTCATTGATTGTTTCTAGTGTCTAATATAACATTAAGGTAATCTATGAGGGCATTTTGCTTTTGCTATTACTATGAGGGAATCTAACTTCTTTCCTATTAGTCTAGTCAAAAGAAAAGTACAGAATTGTGTTTATTTGTCAGCACCCTTAGATTTTGTTTAAGATGAATGGAAGGCTTTGAATCAGACCCTTCCAAAAATTTTTGAAGTCCAAACTTAATGCCCTAGAATGTGATCTTATTTGACAATATTGCCTCACAGAGATAATTAAATTAAATTGATTTTCTTGTATTTGAGCCTGGCCTGATGTTTCATAAACAGGGAGATTGAACACAGAGATAAGTATGTAACAAAGATACATAGAAACATGAGGGGAAGATAGCTATTTCTAAGATAGGGAAAAAAGACTGGGAACAAAGATCTCAGAAGAAACCAAAGCTACAGACACCTTGATTTGTATATCTAGTTTCCAGAACCATGAGACAATGAGTGTATATTTTTCAAGTAATACAGTTTCTGGTACTTTGCTGAGGTGGTCCTTGCAAACTCATAGACTGGATCTATAATTTTCACAGACTTCCCTATTGCCTTGTGTTTTCTGTTACCTGCCTGGACCACTGAAGATAGTTGAATCTGTAGACCACAGGAAATGAACTTAGGTCAGAAGTTCTGACCTACCCTGATACCTTCTGAGCAGCCCATGACAATGCTACCAGTTCATCCTGGTTTGCCTAAGATTATCCGGTGTTGCATTGAACACCCTATAATCTAGAAAGTGCTTGGGGTTAAGCAAATTAAAGGGGCTTTGGACTGTTTTGTGGTCTCCTGTCATAAAAACTGAACTGAATTTTTATCAGTCAATTAGAACAATTGTAATAATGTCAAACTCACAAAATATATGTATTGTTTACTTTGTCCTGGTGAGACACATTTAGCTCCTAATAACTTTCCCATCTCTTCTTAAATGTCCTAGTCTCTGAAGTCATGGGTTTGGGGAAAGGGTGCCTACTTTTACCTGCTATTGTCACTTCTTCCCAGATCAAGGAATGAATACTGTGTTACATCAATGCATCAATACAGGTGTCTGAAAGTATTCCTCCCAGGGCAAAAAAGTTGGCTCCAAGCAACCATACACATTAACAGAAGTGCCTGATATTTCTTATTTTTATATTTCTTTGTTTGGAAAACTGATTTTTAAAATTAATAAACAAAATTTTATTTGTGGAGTGCTGTATGATGTTTTACATGTGGACATGGTATAACATTCAATCAGGGTAAGTATATTTATGTACTCAAACATAAGTGGAGCCTTTTCTCTCTGTTTCTCTCTCACATACAATCAAGTGTTTAGAGCTCTTTTGGCTTCCTTGCTATTTGGGAAATCTTGAGGGAAGAGACAACCAGCTATCTCTTTTTCCATAATGTTGTGAACAATTCCTAACAAAAGCAGTAGACTTTCACTGAATGAAACTAATGCTGTTATAACTAAAGTCCACAATGTGTATATAACATTGAAACTAATAGACTAAATTCAACTAGAAGGAAACATTATGGGGAGAAGTAAAAAAAAACATCTCAAGGCTGTCCAGAGATTTTTTAGAACTGGAGCAAAAAGAAGTATGTAAAAGCATAGATCATAAGAACAAGGACTATGTTTTTACAATTACTGAAAATGAATTTTTAGTAGAGGTTATAAATGGGATTTTCAGTGGGGTCAGAGAAATACAATATATTTGGAAGCTCTGACAAGTAGTTTACATACCAAGCAAGGAACTAGAAATCCCTCTTGAAAGGATCATAATCACCTTACAGGGGGCCAGGGGGGAGGAGCAAGCAAAGAAGATATTCAAAAAGCAAACAAAATGATGTATGAAGAAACAAGTGTGGTTGTGACTCCATGTACTCTCAAACATAGAGAAGAGGGAAGAGAACAAAAATGTTTGATTTAGATTCATCTGGTCACTTCTTAATTTAAGAGATTTCAGTAAAATGGAGCCATGGTACAAAACAATACATTTGAAGAAAATAAAAAAGACAGCAGGAATAGGTGCTCAGTCTTATGGAGATGAAGCAGAGTAAGTGAAGACTTAGAGGGTGGGCATTCATCCAGTAGAGCACGTGTTTTACACTGATAAATACAGCAGATCTGAAAGCAATGGGAATAGCCTAATGAGAGAGAAAGTAAGTCACAAGATTAGAGACAGGTGATTGATGAAGAATGGGTGGATCTACAAAGAACAGATGGATTATGATTGTCATTAGGAAGTGAAAAGCAGGAGGGGGGATTAGATGTCACAGTCAGAGACATTTTCCCATAAAGGTACTCTATAGTTGAGAGGGATACTGACTTTTCAAAATTGTCTTCAGAGGTAAAGAAAGGAAGAATAAAAAGAGAGCTAAAGATTGTAGAACAGCATGGGTTTCTTCATCTTGATGTGCCCTCTGAGTTTCATAAGCTTCGTTTTCATTGCTTTTGGAGCAAGCAGAACTGCAGTTGATCATACGGCCATGCATTTTGGATGAGTGAATATGTAACTATAAATTCTATCATGACTTTGATACTAAATTATTCTGTATATGTTGTAACCTCAATTATGAAACATATGTTTCCATATTCTGGCTCAAAGTCAACATACACATTAACAGTCTTTAAAGGAAAAGAAATACATATAAACCCCAAATTTAAACATGAAATCAGGTTTTGGTTTGGAAGACAGGGTAAGGTTTAAGAAGTGCTATTTTCTCTTTCCTATTGAGTGCTGAGATTGAGTAAAATTCGAGATGCTTCCCACTGGCATGAAACAAATCTTTTTGGAAAGCTTTCTTCTTCCTCATTCTTTTTGCAATTTAAATATTTAAGACAACCTTTAACATACTTTGAGTTCATTTATTAATTTCACTCACCCTGCTTAAGAATTCTAGAAGGACTAGAAAGTAAGAGTATTCTTCAAATCTCAACATTAGTGCTGCATTCATTGAATCACATTAGTTGATTAGCACCAAATTACTACATTGGACTTGAGAGAGACAGAGACAGAGAGAGAAACAGAGACAGAGACAGCAACAGTGGCAGAGGCAGAAGAAGAGACAGAGACAGAGTGCCTTGAATTTTTAAAAGAAATGTTCCATAAGAATGCTCAGTACAAGATGCTCAAGTGTCAGTTTTAGAAACCTTTTTTTTCTTTTTTCATATCTATCTTGGGATTCGGGTTTTGCAGTTTCCTCTTTTAATATTAAAAGAGAGCAAAAGCAAATGTAACCAGTCATTGGAGACTTGGACTTTTTTATATTAAATGAAAATTGCTTTGTTTGTGTTACTTGCTAGTACGAATAGCAATTGCTCACTGAGTTTTCATACTAATTCTCTAAATTCTCTGAGGTTGCAAGGAAAAAACAAGCAGAGGGATGACATTGGGTTATTTTAAAGATACTCTAGAGGGCAGAAAAATGCAGGGACCAATCTTTGCAAGCACATTCCTGGTCATGGGTCCATAGGTCCGTCTCTTCCGGAGCTGAGATGGCATCAAGCTCCCCAAAGGACCAAAACACAGCAGGATCATCCAAACTAAGGCTTAACACAATACTCTTAATGGCAGTTTCACAGTGAAGAGAACATCCAATATGAAAATTCCCAATTCAGCTCAAGGTTTTCTTTTATTATTCTTAAAAATATTTTAATAATTCTTTGAGCAATTCCTACAGTGTATTTTGATCATATTTGTCGCCTTCTAATCTTATCTAACTCCTTCCAGATCCATCCCCATCTCCTTACCCTAAATTACATGCTCTATCTAGCTTTTTTCTTTTTTTAATTACTTTCCTTTCTTTTTCTTTTTTAATATTCTATGGAATATAAATATATATAATCCTGGGTGTCAGGTCATCTAATGGAGCATGGTCAGTCTACCAGGGACCACACCCTTAAAGAAAACTGACTCTCCCCAGAAGCATCAACTATCAATAACTTCTCAGTTGAGATAGAAGCTCATGAACCCCTTTCTCTTGCATATTAAAATGATGATTATTTTTATCTTATAAAGGTAACCACAGCCACTGTGAGTTCATGGATGCAATGGCCCTACCATGTCTAGGAGACACTATTTTGCTCCAGTTCTCCCTGACTGCTGACTCCTACAATATCTCCATCTCCTCCTGAATATAAGGGGTGGGATGATATTGCTGTCCTGTTCGTAGCTGAACACTCCCACTGGATTTACTCTCTGGACATTGGCCAATTGTGAGTTTCTGCACAAAGAAATTTTGCTGATGAAGTCTAAGAGCTGCACTACTGGTAGAGAAATACAAATTTAGAGGGCAGTTTAGTACTATGTCCATTTAGTGGAATAATAGTAGCAGGTTCACTCCTGGAGCCTATGGATTATAGATTCTTATAACCAGATTTATGGTACAAGGTATGTTTCCTCATATGGAATAGGCCTTAGAGTCAATTAGATAGTGGTTGGTTGCCCCAATAACATTCATACTTTTTATTCTATTTAATTATTTATTCTGTGGGTGGTGTGTGTGTGTGTGTGTGTGTGTGTGTGTGTGTGTGTGTGTTTGTGTGTTTGTGTGTGTATGCACATATGTGTGCCATGGCAGGCATACGGAGGTCAGAGAACAAATTGCAAGACTCAGGTCTGATTCTCTCCTTCTGCCATGTAGGATTAAACCCGGTTGGTCAGGCTTGGCAACCAGTGCCTTAGCACACTCAGCCAATCCTCCTGGCCCTTGGCTAAATTTTGTACAAAGTTATACCAATGGCAAATGGCATATTTTATGCCCACCATATCAGTTTTCTTTATATAGGACACCTATCCATATCAGGATCCTGGGTTGCCATTGTTTGATTATCTGTACCTAGAAAAAACTTAAAATTTCAAAGCATATGCTCATTTATTTAGAGATCTTTGAATCTTTTCATTTTCTTTCTTTTTTTCTTTCTTTCTTTCTTTATTTTATTTTATTTTTTTTTAAACAGGGTCTTCTTAACAGTGTAGGCTAGCCTGCAACTCACTATGTTGCCCAAGTTAGCCTCAAATTCTCATGATCCACCTGCCACAGGCTCTCCAGTTCTGGAATTATAAATGTCTACCCATATACCTTGATTGAGTTATGCTGTTGTTAAATTCCTCTTTGGTTAGCAAATCTTGTGATGGAAGGTATTGCCTAAATAACAAATATGAGTTCTAAAATGTGAGTTCCTGAGATTAGCCTGTGATGATTATTTAAAATACAGATTCAAATCCATAGTACATAGATATTTTGAGTGATAGATAAGGAGGGAGATCAGTAACTCCGCGTTGAAAAACTACCTTCCAGGTTATAATGACGTAGTAAAGGACTGTGCTTTGAGAAAAGTAGGACAGAGAAAATTTTAAAATTGATGTTTTCTCACTGGGATCTGTGTTGTTCAAAATGACTTGAAACTGTCCAGAGCACTAATTAACCATGCAACTTTGTACAAATGTTCTTTAGAACATTGCAGGACCAAGATATCCATAAAATGATAAGATAACTAATCAGAGATAAAAGATAGTTTTGAATGTTATATCGCGCGCGCGCGCGCGCGCGCACACACACACACACACACACACAAGACAGCTATAACTCACAGCCACTCACTTCTGCACTGTCAGATTCTATTAGAATGGAAGCCATTAAAAGACTCAACTCAGCTGGGCTTGGAAGCCTGATGAGATCACAGCCCAGTGGCAGATGGTGCAGGGAGACCGAAGCAAAGCACAACCCAATGAAGCCAGAAACAAGAAAGTTTGTGTATTGTGAAGGAGCACAGAACTGTCTTTATCCCATAAGAAATTAAATCCTATCATCTAATCTCACTGGCACTCTCTGTGTTATGTAGGTTGATGTTTTCGAACAATCTTTAGTGCCTTGTCTGTCTTAACCTTACATTTGGGATAAAAATACTTGTTTTACAGGACTCCTATGAAGAACCAATGAGCTAACTCTGGTAAAATGTTTAAGACAGTGCCTGACACACACAGTCATTTCCACATAGCTTTAAAAAATTAACTATAGGAGGCCCAGGCCACCCTAAGAAAGATGGGTTTAAATAAAAACGGTGAGTTTTTTTTTTTGTTGTTTTTGTTTTTTTAAGGCTAAATTCTTTCTTCTCTTTCAATTTAAAGGCTTAGGCTGTTGTCCTGCCATCCATGGCAATAGGAAACAGTAGGACACTCCTCTCTGAAAGAGGGCCCTTCACATGTTGACTGATTTCAAATGATGGGAAACAGTTGTGGATGTAGAGCCCTTCAGGGAAGAGTATGTCCCAATCTAATTTCACAAAATAATGGCAGGAAGGAGACAATCAACACTTCCCCAAAGTTACTCCCAATCACAGTGCTTCAAAGTCTTATAAGCCTTATAAGCCATCCTCAGGTCCCCAGCTTGAAAACTCACTGACAGGCAAGAGAGTGTCTTACAGCTACTTTGTGCTCCATTTTGATGCTAAAATCAAAAGTTAGGAAAAGGTCTAATTTGTTAAAACAATAAAACTTAGGCTATTGGAATATTTGTTTTGAATGTTGACTGGTTTTTATAGCTCATTTAGTCTTAATCTTGGTTTGATTCACTCTCTCTCTCTTCTCTCTCTCTCTCTCTCTCTCTCCCTCCCTCCCTCCCTCCCTCCCCCCCTCTCTCTCTCTCTCTCTCTCTGTCTCTCCTGTATTGGGATTAAATTCAGGACCTTGTACATGATAGGCAAGTACTCTGTCATCGAGTTATACAACGAACCCTGTCTTTTATTTTTATTTGAGGATGGGGGTCTTACTAAATTGCCCTTGCTGGACATGCTCTGTCTTAGTTACTGTTCTGCAGCTGTGAAGAGGCACCATGACTAAAGCTACTTATAAAAGAAAGCACTTAATTGAGGGCTTGCTTACCATTTCAGAGGCCATGGCCATCACTGCAGGAAAGCACAGCAGCAAGGAGGCAAGCATGGAGCTGGAGCAGGAGTTCAGAACCTACATTCTGATCTGCAAGCTGGAGTTAGAGAGAGCTCACTGGGAACGTCACAGGCCTTTTAAACCTCAAAGACCACCCTCAGTGACACACTTCCTCCAAAAAGGCCACACCTCCTAATCCTTCCCGAACAATTCTAACCTTGCAATAAGTATTCAGATATGAGCCTATGAGGGCCATTCTCATTCAAACCACTACAAACTGCCTATGTAGCCCACACAAGTTCTTTTCCTGATCCAGCCACCCAAGAAGCTGGGATTACAGAGTAATTTGGAAGTGGAGAAGGCACCTGCATATATCTGGAGCCTTACAAAATACAGTAAACATTCTACCTATTACAACTAACTGGGAAAACAGAAATTAAGAAACTAATAATTTCTGAGTATGTTTAGTGAAAATAACAGCGATAGGCACTGTCTCTATTCACTGAAGTCTGAAAATATTCTCCTCACTATTTTTCACAAAAATCTCTCCCAATAAATCATACACATGCTTTATGCAACATCAGGGAATCTCAAATGACAAGAATATACTTAATTTGATTTTTTAGTTTCATCATCTATAAGTAAGGATAATAATAATTACACAAGGAGACCTTTAAAGATTAAAAGACATAATGTGTATAAAATTCTTGTCACAGGGTCTAGGACATAGTATGAAGTCAATAAATACACAAGACACATACAAAATAAGTATTAGATAAGGGTAACAGGCTTTCCCCCCTCTGCTTGCCCATATTTGTAGCTAGAGTTTTTCTCTCTGGGTTCTGCCAAGCCCCCGCAGTCCCATAGCCCACTTATAAAATAAATATACAGATGCTTATATTATTTAAACTGGTCGGCCATTAGCTCAGACCTACCATTGTCTAGCTCTTACTCTTATACTCAGTCTATTTCTGTTAATCTATATGTCACCACGTGTTCTGTGGCTTTACCTGCTGCCTTTGCATGATGCTCCCTGGATGGCAGGCTGGTGTCTCCTCCTCTCTGCCTTCCTGTTCTCTCAATTCTCTTCTCTGTTAGTCCCGCCTATACTTTCTGCCTGGCTACTGGCCAATCAGTGTTTTAGTTATCTATCAATCATCCACAGCACATATTTCCCAGCATTTCTATAACAAAATTTAAAAATATAAGCTCGGCATTGGAAGGAGACTATAAGCACAGGATCTTTGGTGAAGCACTTAATAGTCTTCAACTATTAGTTACGGAGCTGGTAGGTTAAATAATTTTTAATTCACATCATCTGAAAACCTCATTCTAAGGACTTGCCAGACCCCAAGTTATTTCAACAAAATAGCCCAATCCCTGTAACAAATGTCAGAGCCTTTTATAGTGCAAACAGAACTCTTCCTCTCAAGTCACTACAGAGTATGTTTTACACATCAGACATTAACGTATGTGAATCTTTTGTTGTTTCCCACAAAACAAAATTGGGAAACTTACAACAAAATACAATCAGTGTTTGGGGTTCATATTTTGCTAAGATGCATGGTATTTTTTTCTAAATCACTTAAAACATCTCTACCTGATGTCCTTGGGAAATAGCAGCTATAATGACTTGAGATCATGCAATGTGATTTTAAAAGTTTAAAAGTAGAATCCAAAGATAAAACTACTTAAATATTTTCAATATGTTAACTATAATTGCATAAGCATGTTTTTTCATTCCTGAATTAATTTAAATATAAACTGATGGTTGCATTTTATGTCCTATGAAATTTTACTCATATCCGTTTTCACTATCTCTATTTAAAGTTTGGCCAGTTCCCTCCTAAATTCTCACCTCTAGGAAACCTCCAATGCCATTTAAACAACAGAAAAAACACAAGTGCCCAAAAATATATCTTATGTGAAGAAACTTTCTATTCTAAATATTTAAGTGCTGGAAATTTTCTGTTAAAAATATAAATGTAGTACTTGGAATAAATAGTATTTAAAGCATTATCATCCAAGAGCACCTTTTAATAAAACTAGATCATTTACATAGTTCAATGACCTTTTAGTAAATAAGCTTTAATCCAATTTTATTCCACTGTTTGTTATGTTTGAATGCTGTTTACTTATAAAAGAAATGTATTTGGCTTTTGACTAGTTCTAGCTGGTCAAAAGGGATTCTTGGTAAATTAGTGAGTATTTATTTCAATGACAAAGAAATCAGTTTAAACCACACTGGCACTTACAAATGCAGTATACTGTTTACTTTAAAAGTTGAGAAGTGGAGGAATCAGCCTTTAGAAGCTGAAATAGAAATTGACATCATTTCTTCCACTGTTGTAAATTACTCAGATAAGGAACTACTCCACAGAAATGAGGCGACTCACCAAAGGAAAAAATATGATCAACCATTTGGAAAAATTCTTACCTAAAAATTATTTTTTAAATTCACTTAATAGGACTGAAGAGAGAGTTAAGAGCACCTGCTCTTCTTACAGGAGACACAAGTTCAGTTTCCAGCATCTCATTAGGCAGCACACAACCACCTGTAACTCCAGTTCTAGGGGATCAGAAACCTTCTTCTGGATTCTGAGGGCACTGCACACAGGTGCTTTCAAGCTCACACAGACACACATACATATACACAAATGAAAATAAAATTATTTAAAATGGCTTACTTAAAGTAATATATGATACTAGCGTTGCTTATTTCTCAAATGGTCACTTGTTAGAATTGTATTGAAACCAAGAAACAAACAAATGAAAGCAAATAGTCCCTTAGACAGAGGGGTGGAAGGGGCTGCCACAGCTTCTGCCAACAGAGTAATATGAGCTCAGACTTTCTGGCAACTAAGAAGGAGGGGTGCGAGAAGGATCTGTGGTTTGTATGTAAAATGAAAAAAAAATTAAAATTAGTTATCAAGAAAGAATTATAGTTACGATATCTAGCCTATTTGTATTTGGCAAAATTAAAGAAAATAGTCTTATCATCAAAAAAAGAATACATACTAATTATCGTGCAAGTAATTAATGGAAAAAAATGGCTTCAACACAGAAGACTAAAATTCATTATAGGTTAAGTAACTGTGTTCTATAAATTATTGAGTGGCCTTTAAGATGGTGTTCTTCAGTATATGTCTAGATCCTAGAACTTGGAAAGTAGACACAGGCGTTTTAGTTACATAATGAGTTTTATGCCAGATTGGGCTATATGAGACCCCATTAAAGAAGATGTGGTGTCTTCAAACATAGCTGTTGACATATAAGTTTTGTTCAAAATTATTGCTAAGGAGAAAACTCAATTTCATAAAAAACAAAATATAATATGCATATTAAGTATAAATAGATGTAGTTTTGGATTAGATACAGTGTGGTGGGAGTTAGTATGTTTATTTTTTTTAACTGTAATTATCTATATTTATAATTTTGGTGCAGTGAGCAAACACTTAAAGTTTGTTAAAGTAATCTAATAATTACTATGTTGAAATGGAGACTGACTTGAAACAGTCTCTAAAAATATCATCTTAAGCTTTGATCCCTTCAGGTGAAAAAACAAACAAAACCTGGAATTTATGTTATAAAACCTATAAATCACATACTACACAAAAATCCCCCAACCTACACCTGATTGGTAGCCCCACACCTGTGTACACAGTGGTTTAGGCAGGAGGACCAGGTACACACATTTGTATAAACAAGACCAGATAGTGTCTCTCTCTACCTATCTGCAACTAGAATTCCAACTGACTGCTGAACATTATTTGAACCCAAACAAGTACAGGACTTGGGGTGATATTACAGAAAAGTGGGGGAAAATGACTTACTGTGAGAAATAGAAAGGTAGGGAAGCATAGGAAGATGAGACTATGTGTTCCAAGGGAGAATACAAAATGTAATGATTGCAAACTGCTTTCCAAAACTAATAAGCATTTTCTTTTTCAGGATTCCAGAAGAAACACATATGCTTGGATTTAAATATGTCATCAAAGCTTCTGTGTTGCAAACCAAATTCCAAATGCAGTAGTGTTGATACATGAGAACTCTAAGCGTTGATTAGGACATGAGGACTCTGTCTCTTAGGTGGTTAATATAAGTATTGCAGGGTTAGGCTTGTTACAAAAGGAAGTTAGGCTTCCTCTATTCTTCCCGACCTGGAATATGCCTTCTGCCACGTTATGGTGCAGCAAAAAGGCACTGACTAGCTGCAATCTCTTATCCTTGAACTTTCCAGCCTCAAGAATTATAAGACAAGTAATTTTCTGTTCATTGCATAACAGACTTAGTCTGTCATGATGGCATAAAGCAGAAAAACATAGGATAACTTTGTGGTCTTTTTTCTGCTTAATTAGTCTAGTAAGTTTCTTTCATATATTCACAAGTAAGAAGCATAAATTAAGAAATATTCTGCTAGGAAAACAGACATGATTCTAGCTATTTTAATGAGCGTTAATAGAGAATTTGATTTAATAGGTTCTAGGGGATCAAAAACACACAAACCATAAAATGGCATAGAAGTAGCAACTACAACTGTGTAGCTACCACCTCAAGACTACAATGATAAAGAGGAGAGTCCATAAAAACAAGATGCTAATACATGGGGGACAGACTCCCTGGATGCTGCTGTAATTCATGAGTTTACAGGAAAAGCCTTAAGGAGCTGGGATTCAAATATCTCAAAATACAGTGTCAGCCAACTTGTGCTGGCCTGGTTAACAAGCAAAAGGAGGCTGACTGAAGGGGTTTGGGGGAAACAAGTAGTAGCTTGAAACGATTTCTGTTACTGCCCACTGAAATTTCCAGGGCAAAAAAGCCGTTGACCAGGTGATGTTGTCGTAAGAAGAAAAACAGGAAAAGAGCATGTCTCTTCATGACCTCTGACCTTCTAATCTTCTCATAGAATGTTCTAAGAGTTTAGCAAAAGCAACCAGTAGAACAGAAACATGGTTTCAGAGTCCCAGTCCTCATGGGACAAGGCAGAACATAAAAGATTAGGTATGGAACAGAAGAGCAGCTAATCACCAGCACATATGATAAAACGAATTTTTTATTTTACTCATTAATTTCATGTTATGGCAAACACATGCTGTAAAAATATTTGTAAAGTGAATGAATTTCAGATTAGTGAAACCTTAGAACCCACTAAATAGATTGCTTAACAAATTCAAGGGAATTTTGCTATTTGGCAGACTAAATTGTACTAAAAATTTTTTCAATTATTTCATTTAATCTTGTTTAATTAACTGTGAATTTAGAAGCAATTTTATGCTTTACTTGAACAAAAAAAGCATTAGTGTGTATTTTTGAAATCTGGGACACTACAAAAATATAAAACCTAACAATAATAGGAATAGAGGAAAGAGAAGAAACCCAGCTCCAAGGCCCAGATAACATTTTCAACAAAATTAGAGAAAAATTTCCTAACCTAAATAAGGAGATGCCTATAAAGGTACAAGAAACACACAGGACACCAAATAGATTGAAACAGAAAAGAAATTCCCCTGGGCACATATCAGAATTTTCCCAGGGGTCTGCCCTGAGAAGACTCCTCCCAGAGTCCTGGGGAAGATGCCATGTCTGGTGTGGGGTTATCTGAGGGAAAAGAATCTATGTACATGATGCTGTTTTGTCCATTTACTGTATTTCCCTATAACAAAATTCTATCTACACAGCTTCAGTTCCGTCCTGACACTCGGTTCCTCTCTGTCCCTTCTTCTTCTGTCCCCTCATAGCCCTAACTAAGCTCTTATGCTTTTGGTCTCATCTTCTTCCCCTGTTCCTTCGTCCTCCATCTTTCCTCCCTCTCCTCCACTCCTGACCTGACTCAAATCCACCCGCAGTCTGCACAACTTTTCTTGCGCCTTACTCCTTGGCCTGAGCCAGTCTGCCCTACCATCTACAGAAACTCTGCCTCATTCTCTTCTCCTCCAGCGGCCATGCAACTCTCTGACCAGAAATTCTGCCTCCCCTTCACCTGCACCTGGATCTGCAAAAATCCTTTGTACTGAGTCAAATGCTCTGGAATGCCATTTGGCCAGTCTGGGGAAGAAAAGTCTGAGCTTCATTTGCACGAGAAACAAAACTATGCATCTACAGTCCACCTGCCCCTAGGCTCTGTAGAGTGTTACTTCACTGATCAGTAGGTCTGAGAAGCTTATGCTATTGTGATATGGCCTAGCAGTATATGAGGGCACAAGAATTTCATATCAGATGACAGCTGATATATATATTAAAAGCTGAATAACACCAAATATTCCTTGATAAATGGCTTCCCTCTAGAAAAATTCCTTGATCTTTTTAGGTATAGCTTTATTATATACAACTGAATCTCTATAATATATTCTTGCAGCTCACAGCAGGCAAATAATAATCAAAACATTAAATATACAGAACAAGAATGAATATTAAAAGTGACAAGGGAAAAAAGACCAATAACATATAAAGGCAGAAGTGTTAGAATTACACCTGACTTCTCAATGGAGACTCTAAAAGCCAGAAGGTCATGGACAGATGTGCTTCAGACTCTAAGAGACCATAGATGCCAGCCCAGACTACAAAAACTAGCAAAACTCAATTATGATAGATGGAGAAAACAAAATACTCCATGATAAAGGCAAATTTAAATAATATCTATCTATAATTCTAGCCCTACAGAAGATGCTAGAAGGAAAACTCAAACCTAAGGAGGTTAACTACACCCATGAAAACACATGGAATAAATAATCTCACATCAGCAAATCAAAAGAAGGGAAACACACACACACACCACCATCACCACCACCACCACCACCACCACCGCCGCCGCCACCACCACCACCACTACCACCACCAACAACAACAACAAAATAACAGGATTCAACAACCATTGATCCTTGATATCTTCAAACATTTTGAATTTTTTCTTTTTCTTTCTTTTTATTTATTCTATGTGTCTTTTACATCATATATCTTGATCTCATTCATTTCCCTCTACCTTCCACATCTGCCCTCTGCTCCTGAATACACATCTCAAAATAAAACAAAATTTAGGAGAAAAGGGGGGGTGAAGGGAAAAAATTGAAAAACTCATCGTGGAAGCTTCAGTGTGACACAGTGAGTCACACAGTAAACCCCTTTGTCCATATATTTTTTCCTGCAAGTATTCATTGCAAAGAGTCATTGGTCTGGTTCAAGGTTTCTGGTTTCCACTATGCTATCAATGCTGGGCCCTCACTGGGACTCCTCTTGGGTATCTTGTTGCCCTGTGTTGAGAAGATCCTGCAGCTTGGTGTCTGTAGGCCAGGTCCCTTCACATGCTCCAGCAGATCACAGATGGGGTAGATGTTGAGGTGAGCCAAGCCATAACCCTGGTTCTGGGCCCAGTTCTTCCCTGTCCTCATCACCAGGGTGAGCACTCCAGCATTGCCCCAGCTGATTCACCTCTTGCAATGATGAGTGAGGGATGGGGCAAGTTCTCCCACTTTCATGTTCTCAGGGTCACTCTTATGACCCCAGGGCCAGCTCCTTCACCTGTCTCAGATGTTGATGTGCTGGAGGTGATGAGGAGGTCATCTCTCCTTTGCCCATGCTGCTTCATGTCAGATAAGTAATAGGGACAGCTCTCCCTTGCTCATAACATTGGGGCTGAGTCACCCTCAGCTCTGACCACTGGGCAACTCTGCTGTCCTGCATAGGCAAGGGGCAAGGCCCATTTCCTGAGTGCTGCAGCTGGTAAGGGAGAGCTCTCTCATCTGTTGCAGGCAGTAAGGGGTAAGGGGTAAGTGTCACATGACATAAAATAGTGGGGACAGGTCTCCTATGCTTACAATTTCAGGGCTGGCACACCCATACCTCCACCAATAAGATTGGTTCTATTGCATTACCCAGGTGAGGTGCAGGGCCTACTCTCCTGAGTGTTGCAGCTGGTGGGGGTTAGGGACAGCTCTCTTGCTCTTGTGACTACAGGGCCAGCTCTCCCACTTGCCCCAGGTGTTGATGGGTGATGGGGGTGGGAATGGGGGAACAACCCTACCCCTGACCATGTTGCCTCAAGACAGATGAACAACGGGGATAGCTCTCCCTTGCTCACTATTTCGGGGCTAGCTCACATACACCTCCACCAACGGGGTTGGGTTTATTATGTTGCCCAGGCAAGGTGCAGGGCCTGCTCCATTTTGAATTTTTGGCAATGTTTTTATGTTAATATCATCTGTCTACTGGACTTACATAAATTAATGTATTTTATTCTTTTATTAAATGTGACAATAGCACTTACATAAACAGTCCTTGCTGCTGTAACATTAGAAGGCCAAAAAGCCACTAACACTTCTAAAGGCCAAATGAATTACAAAAACTGTGTTTCATATTTTTGCATTAAGATGCACATTTAATGAATTGAAAATTATTTTTAAAAATATCCTTTGAAGCACACTGTAGAATCAATGAATAGGCAGAGTTAGAATATAAAAATAAAAAAAATTCCTTATTTAGCAAACTAATACTCACTAGACATTTTCTCTCCTTAAAGGCATTTACCAGTTCTGAGCCTGAACTACAGGTTTGTTGCAAAGATTGCCATAAAAGTTCATGTCTTTCAAGTATGCATGCCCTTCACAATGCAGCATTACAATGCCCCTATGAAGAGGTAGAATCTACCTACCCATCATTTGCTTGCATGTTTACTTTGCAATTTACTGCAGCTGATATTTGTGGCTGAACCAAAGCTGTGAGTTTTGGAGCCTGTGGTGGTTTGAATAGGAATGGCCCTCATAGACTCATGTGTTTGAATGCTCGATCCATAGGGAGTGGCACTATAAGGAGATGTGGCCTTGTTGGAGTAGGTGTGGCCTTTTTGGAGGAAGTGTGTCACTGTGGAGGCCAACTTTGAGGTCTCATATATGCTCAAGCTATGCCCAGCGTCACAGTTCACTCCCTGTTTCCTATGGATCAAGATGTAGAACTCTCAGCTCCTTCTTCAGCACAGTGTCTGCCTGCATGCTGATGTTTCCCACCATGAGAATAATGGATTAAACCTCTGAAGCTAAGCCAGCCCCAGTTAAATGTTTTCCTTTATAAGAGTTGCTATGAGGCCGGGCGTTGGTGGCGCACGCCTTTAATCCCAGCACTCGGGAGGCAGAGGCAGGCAGATCTCTGTGAGTTCGAGGGCAGCCTGGGCTACCAAGTGAGCTCCAGGAAAGGCGCAAAGCTACACAGAGAAACCCTGTCTCGAAAAAAAAAAAAAAAAAAAAAAAAGAAAGAGTTGCTATGGTCATGGTGTCTCTTCACAGCAATAAAACCCTAACTAAGGCAGAGCCCAAGACTTAAAAAACCTTTTTTCTTAGAATAGTAACCTGAGGCTTCCATGTAAAGATATTTACTCAACTTAATACACTATAATAGTTGAGAAAGAGAGTATTGGAGTTTCCCAATTCCATATCTAGCCATGTACAATAATGTAAGTGAATCCCCCTTGATCATTTAGTCCTAACTGAGTGAGAGACGATCCTAGCTGTGTGAGGATCCTGTGTGACATCAACAAAAACATCTCCTAGCTGATTTCAGCATAAATTGCTAAACTACAGAATTATACTAAAATAAATGGTTGTCCCTGCTTTTGAAGTCACTAAATTTAGGGTGAGTTGTTACATAGCAACTAATATAATGGTGTATGAGCTACACAAAGGGATTCTACTAGAAGATAGAATGATGTTTCTTTTAGTATCTATATGGGATGGTGTGATGAGTTACAATCCAAAATATTCCTAAATATATTTCCAATTTTCTCACAGGTAGCATGAAACAAGAGTGGGGGAAATATGGCTAACCTAAAAACTTCTGAGAAGGAAAAAGGAAATTCTCATCATCTTAGAATACTTAAGAAATACCCTTGCCAGTAGGAGAGTATGTGCATCACATTCATGCCCATACCCATACTCACACTCAAGAAACATATCAGAGTTGAAGGTGGTACTAAATGGTTGGCACAATCTTAAGCTTACATATCCCCAAACCCAAACACATCCTCATGTTTTACCTCTTAGGTCAAAGAGAACTGACAGACTCTGAGGCAAAAATCTCAGGTGTCACATGCTCAAGAAACAGAGGAAGCAAGCCCATTGAAACACAATAAAGATCAGCTTTCATGAGATTGGGGTGAGCAGCTCTTCTTTAGCTAACAAAATGAAGAATAAGACCTCTCTGGGGAAATCATATCAAACAAAGCCTCTATGATAAGGACTTATTCAATGTTTGGCATAAAATAAAGAAGAGACACACAAAGACTTAGAACAGCATGAGAATAATAAAAAGCACACAATGAGCAATAAATGATGATCTGCAGACACTCCTGGCATCAAAGTCAGTAAATAGCAATATTAAAAGAATTTTTAAAGAAATTATTCAGTAACATGGACAAAACTTTGGAAATTTTTAAAAATTATTTGAAAGCTAAAATAATATTTTATCACCATAAAGCAGAATCTGTCATTAAGAATTTGTTGGAGATATGCATATATATTCTGTCTATATATTAAATATATGTATATACACATACATACATACATGCTAAGGATGTAGTTAAATGTACAGCAAAGATTAGAATGCAAATTTGGAACCATAGCACCCACCTAAAAAGTTAGGTACCTGTAATTTCAGGCAGTCAGAGACAGTTCATGGGGCTTGCTGGCCACCTAGGTTAGCTAATTAGCAAGTTCCAGGTTCAGTGAGATAGCCTATCTAAAAAACTAAGTTGGAAAAAGATTGAGAAAGATACCCACACAAACCTTACACACAAATGTGCATATATGCAAGAACAAATGCTACCCCATCAAACTAATTAACTAACTAGCTAGTTCATAGGGTACAAGCAACAGAATGTTGGGCACAGTGGGTTCTATAACACAACAGAAAACATCTGACCAAAAGCATAAAGAGAAAAGATTGAAGAGAGTGCATCACAACAAACACAGAGGGACAAAGTGAACCTGAGCGCTTAGAGTTTCAGAAAGAAAGCAGAGGGTGGATTGAAGTAATATTTGAAAATATAATATCAAAGAACTTTCCAAAATTAACAAAAAATTCACATGAAGATTAAAAATATATTACCAAAATTATGCAAGATATTGTAAAGTAAACCTCATATATAAGCATATAAAAATTGAAACGTTAAAAACAAGACGGGCAGTGGTGGCACACGCCTTTAATCCCAGCACTCAGGAAAGAAATACTATCAAATTTACCCAAACTCTCAAAAAATACAGAGACAATATTTTACATATCATTTTAGATCATTACAATCATTACAAGAAATCAATGCTTTCTTACAGTAAAGTTAGGTGATCAGTGTATAATGCTGCGGACAGGCATCTGATGGGCAAGGAAGACAAATCTAAAACCATGATGAACCATAGATTGTCTCTATAAATGATGGAAAGGCGCCAAAGTCATGAACTTACCACCAGGTGGCTCCCCACTGATGAGAACAGCTAGATTGGAACTTAACCTTGGACTCCTCCATGTGGGTCACTATGAGAAAGGTGTGGACTTCTTTTTTTTTTAATTTTTATTTTATAATTAATTTAAATTTACATATCAGCCACGAATTCCCCTGTCCTCCCTCCTCCCACCCCCCAGCTCTCCCCCCTAATCCACCCCCCATTCCCACCTCCTCCAAGGCAAGGTCTCCCCTGGGGAGTCAGCCCAGCCTGGTAGATTCAGCTGAGGCAGGTCCAGTCCCCTCCTCCCTACACCAAGGCTGACCAAAATGTCTCAGCATAGGCCCTAGATTCCAGAAAGCCAGCTCATGCACTAAGGACAGGTCCTGGTCCTACTGCCTTGGGGCCTCCTAAATAGTTCAAGCTAATCAACTGTCTCACTTATCCAGAGGGCCTGATCCAGTTGGGGGCTCCTCAGCTATTGGTTCATAGTTCATGTATTTCCACTAGTTTGGCTATTTGTCCCTGTGCTTTTTCCAATCATGGTCTCAATATCTCTCGCTCATCCAATCCCTGCTCTCTCTCATCGATTGGACTCCTGGAGCTCCACCTGGGACTTGGCCATGGATCTCTGCATCTGCTTCCATCAGTCACTAGATGAGAGTTCTATCATGACAGTTAGGGTGTTTGGCCATCCGATCACCAGAGTAGGTCAGCTCGAGCTTTCTCTCAACCATTGCCAGTAGTCTATTGTGGAGGTATCTTTGTGGATTTCTGGGGACCTCTCTAGCACTCTGCTTCTTCCTATTCCCATGGGGTCCTCACCTATCTCGGTATCTCCTTCCTTGTTCTCCCACTCTGTTCCCAATCCAGCTGGGACCTTCTGCTCCCCTAAGCTCTCTTTCCCCCAACCCTTGCCCTCCATTACCCGCCCCCCATGTCCAGTTTGCTCATGTAGATCTCATCCATTTCTCTGTCATTGGGTAATCGCTGTGTCTTTCTTTACTAGGTAGCCTCCCTGAAGTTGTGAGTTACAGTCTAGTCATCCTTTGCTTTACATCTACTATCCACTTATGAGTGAGTACATACCATGTTTGTCTTTCTGAGTCTGGGTTACCTCACTCAGGATGATATTTTCTAGTTCCATCCATTTGTCTCATGCAAACCTCATGATGCCACTGTTTTTCTCTGCTGAATAGTACTCCATTGTGTATATGTGTGTGCACTCAACCTGCTTGATCTTGGCAGAAGGCTTTATGATTCTCTTGTAATATGAGAGTTTTCAATTCCCAGTTTCAGAAAACAAATGCTAATAAGCACAAAATGTCACAGAAGCCCTGATACAATTATAGTGGGTAACTTCAGAACCCTGCTGGCATTGTTAGATAGGTCATCAAAAAAGAAACAAGTTAAAGTATACTATAAACCAAAAGGACTGAATAGTTCTTGACAGACTATTGCACCCAAAGAAACAAAATCCAGTCTTCTCAGCAGTCCCTGGGGACTTCTCTAAAATGGACACATTCTAGGTAACAAGTCCTAAATAAAAAAGAATTGAAATTATTTCTGGAACTTTATCAGATCATAACAAGATAAATTAGAAAGCAATAGTATGAGAAACTTCATAAGCTACACAAATATTGGAGACTGAATAATACATTTTTTGAATGATCACTGGGGCTCACTGAAGAAATCAGGGAAAACTTGTTTTTAATCATAGAATCAAATGAAAATGGAACTACAACTTACAAGAGCCCTTGACATATAGCTAAGTTCTAAGAAGAAAGTTTATGGTTATGTGCTCTTACATTAGAAAAAAATCAGAGATAGGAGTTTGAGAGATAACTCTGAGTTAAGAGTACATACTCTTCTGGCAAAGTGCTCCAGTTTTATCCTCAGCACCCATGTCCAGCTACAGGAGATCTTATGCCCTCTTCTGACCTCCAAGGGTACTTGCATACATACACACACACACACACACACACACACACACACACACACACACACAATTAAAAAAAATACATTCTTAAAAAAAAAACCCAGAGAGATCCTACTATTCATATAGAAACACAAAAGTACCTGTATAGACAAAACAAACTGGCTAAAAAGAAAAATGCAGGAGTTGTCACAATATGTAATCTCAAATTACACTACTAAGATTGCATGGTACTGTTGTGAAATGTTATTTTAACTGTGTAAAGGTGTGTTACATTTGTTTATGCTTCACTTGTTTAATGATGTAAAGATGTGTGTTTAATTATGTTAAGATGTGTTGCATCTGTTTCACCTTGCCTGCCTAAGGTACCTGATTGGTCTAATAAAGAGCTGAATGGCCAGTAGGTGGGCAGGAGAAAGGATAGGCGGGGCTGGTGGGCAGAGAGCATAAATAGGAGCAATCTAGGCTCAGGAGGAAGAACAAGAGAAGGAAGAGAGAACTATAGACACAGCTGGGGCCAGAAGCCAGGCAGCCATCAGCCAGCCAGACACAGAGACAGCAAGAAAGTAAAGAAAGGTTAAAAATGACCAAGGCAAAATGTAGATAAAGAAAAACAGGTTAAGTTAAAAGAGCTACCTAAAAATTAGGTAATCCAAGGTCAAGCATTCAAAACTAATAATAAGTTTCCATGTCATTTGGGAGCTGGTTGGTGGCCCAAAAGAAAAAGCCTGGTATGTGGTACTGGCACAAAAAAAAAAAAAGATATGCAGACCAATAGAAGAGAAGAGCACCTAGAAATAAACCCACACAGCTAGTGTCACATTTTCGTTTTTTTTTTAAGATGTCAAAATATTCATTGGACAAAAGAATGTATATACCAAATAGTGCAAGCAAAACTGGATGTAGAAAAATGAAACTAAATCTATCTCTTAACTTAGGTAAAAATTCAAAATAAAGTTTAAAAAAACTTAATGAAAGCCTTCAAATATTGTAATTGATAGAAGAAAATGGATGTAAAAAAATCTAATGATATAGGTATTGGCAAAGACATTCAAAAATTATCCTCATATCATAGAAAACAAAAAAACGGCAAATAGAACTGTAAGAAATTGAAATTTTCATGATGGCAAAGGCTCAATCATGAGAAAGAGGAAACACTGCTTACACACTTGCTCACTAAGGCTTGCTTGGTTTGCTTTTTTATATAATTCAGGATCACCTGCCTAGAGGTGGCACCATCAACAGTGTGCTGAGCCCACCCACGCCAATCATTAATAAAGACAATGCCCCACAGACTTCTCTAAAGGTAATCTGACAGAGACAGTACCTCAGTGGAGATGCCCACCTCCCAGAGGATTCCAGTCTGTTAAGTTGACATAAATTAACAGCACACCAACTCTGTGACAGGAGATTGGTAGCCAGAATACACAAAGGCTGCAAAAATTAAATAAACACCTAAATGATTCAATCAGTAAATGGGCTTATGAACTGAACAGATTGTTCTCAACAGAAGAATCACAAATGGCCAGGAAGTGCTAGAAAAAGTGTTCTACATCTTATTCCACCTAAAAACAAAGAACAACAATGTTGGTGAGGATGAACAAAGCCGATCTCCTACGCACTGTAGGTAGTATATCCACTGTGGAAATCAGTACAGAGGTTCCTCAAAAACTTTTGAATAGAACTGTTTATCCAGCTATACCACTCCTTAGTATATGCCCCAAAAACTCTAAGTCAACATGCCACAGTTACTTGCATGTTCATGCTTATTGGTACACAATTCAGTCTACAACAGGTAAATGGATAAAGAAAATGTGGTGCACATATTTGATAGAATTGTATTCAACTATACAGAAAAACAAAAATCATGGCATTTTTCAGGAACAATGCAAGGAACTAGGTATTATGTTAAGCAAATTAAGCACATCATATTTTCTCTTGTATGCAAAACCTAAATTTAAATTATCGGCTGTCTCCTACTTCACAGTTTCCTTGGCTGAACAAGAGCTTTCTATGAGAGAAATAATGGAAGAGCTCGAGGATGGTGCCTGGACACATGATTGTCATACACGCAAACTCACAGCAGCTAGGGTCACCTACATTAGACCTACACAAGGTCAAGAGATTAAACATACAGCATGTACTCTCATCATCCACAAGCCTAGCTGAGGAGCTGATGGCAGTAGATATCTGTAGGAGGGGAAGAGTTAGTTTTTGGGGCAAGGGCAGACATTGGTAGGTTGCTCATGTCCAGAGGATGGCCCCACACGTGTGTACATATGGGCAGCATTAATTAGACTTAGTGTGTTACTTAAAAAAAAAAAAACCCATAAAATTAGAAGGGATATAGGAAGATGTATTAGGAGTGCATACAACCAAGTGTAGATGTAATTCTGAACGGTTTTTTTAAATAAGAAACACAGAGCCAAATGCAGAGTTAAAAGCCCCAGAGGTCAGAGAGCAGTAGCTAAGAGCTGAGACCAAGACTGCCTTCTTACCCTTCCTGCCGCTGCCGTCCTTCCCCTGAGAAAGAGACCTACTTCCTGTGTGTCTGTCTTTTTATTGACTTTCTGTTTTGCCTTCTCATTGGTTGTAAACCCAACCACATGACCTCCTCATCACTGCCTGTCTATATAGACCTCCAGGTCTCTGTGGTTGGTATTGAGATTAAAGGCCTGTGTCTCCATGCTGGCTGTATCCTTGAACACACAGAGATCTGCCTGTCATGTGATCGGGATTAAGGGCGTGTGCTACCACTGCCAGACTTCTGCTAAATGGCTTGCTATTAGCTCTGACCCCCAGGCAACTTTATTTATTAACATACAAATAAAATCACATTTCAGCACAAATAAAATATCACCATAACCAAGATACATGTATACATGTATGAAATTATCAAAAAATAAAAAGAATTTTTATTTCTAAAATCACAAATGCATTTGGTAGAGGACTTAGAGGAATCATGTACTAGGTAACTTGCTGAAACAAGTGATTGATTTAGCATCGGTTTTAAAATAGCAGTCTTCATTTACCTTTGTTTTTCATGTTACTCTCAGCAACTTTATTTGGAGGCAGATCAGAAGCAATTTACCAGCTAAAGTTTCTTATTCTAAGAAACAGTGATAGGGGATCATCCCCTATTTAAAACAGTGGGCATAGATCAGTTGAGCTACCTCTAGAGGACATTTTAGATGAATCAAGCTGTAAGAGATCCACGCAAAGGTTTCCTATGTGCATACTGATGTGAGTGTTTCACAGTGACAAAGGCTGCCTTGGAACCCTCAGCAATGAGCCTGCTAATACAGTGAGTGAGAGAGAGAGAGAGAGAGAGAGAGAGAGAAACTGAATATGTCATTATCTACATTTCAGCCTCAAGATTTCTTTATATTCTAAATTTTCACAGTAAAGTGATTTCCCAAACTCAGGTAAATCTCAAGAGGCTGGATAATGATTCACACACCAATCGTAATGTTTCCATTTTAGACATAGCCATTATTTTGGTAATGCCATTGATTGCTTAATTCTGCTAGTTTCCTTAACAGCAAAGGGAAATGGAAACCATTCCTGTAATTGCCAATATGCAGTCTTACACAGAAGCCAGTTGAACTGGAATGAAGTTTATACCTGGCTTTCAGTTTAATGAGGTTTCTCAATCAATCAGCAATAGTTCCTGAGTGCCTGTTGTAGCAATGCGCTAACCCAGGTAAACTCTATTGTTAGATATTTTTTTTCTTTAATGTAGAACAAGGAATGCTTCTCTAGAACTTGGGAAAGGTGTGTGTGTGGGGGGTGGTTTTGTCTTCAGAGACAAACTTTGAAATTGATGCATAAAGAATCAGTAAACAAATTTGCCTAGGAGATTGGATGGCTTTCCTGGCTAATTGTAACCTGATTGAATGAAACAGCAATGTATTTAAAGGAAGAGTGTGTTAATGAATGGAAAAATGAGTTTTAAGGGGCAGTAAAGTGAAATGTAGGCTTCTAGCAGGAAATTCTGACAAGGAAGCCTGATGCAAATTAAGCACTGAAATGTTTCAACTCTAAGGGCAAACAAAAATTAAAAATAAGGGACTTAATTTTCCCTATTGAAAATTAGGGAGGAGACCACTCTCCTTTTTTCCCCCTAAAATATTCACTTGAAAGCTTACAAATTCTTAATCTTCTTTTTGAAATGCATGTAAATCCTTTTAATAGTTAAATAAGCCTCTTGTCAGCTTAATGGCCCCCAAATGAAAAGCAATCACCAGGGAAGATGGGAGATCCTAGCTCTCGCTTTCTGTGGAAGGATAATAGTACAGTGCAGAGGGAGGGTAGTAATGCCAATAGAGTCTTTCTCTAAGTTGCAAAAGTATCATGTGAGAGTTTAATTTTCTTATGATAAGACCAATCAGCTGACACTGATATCTACTTCAGTTATTAATTGAAATGACGATGAACTAGGTGTGATAAATGGTGTTGAGTCTTCTTGGAAAGGATTTATTTATCTTAAGATCCTGTAGAAACAGATTGCCTACTTGACTGTAAAAAGGCAAGATCTCCTTTAGTCTATGCAATCTCACATGCATTGCCATTGGTGCACATTTCACTGCTTTTAATACTTTTGCAATAGTAATTTTCTTTCTCTTCTACATATGATGTGGGAACATTGGGTGTCTCTGAGAACAATGGGGCTTTTCTGGACTATTGGTGAGCTAAGCTTAATGGGGTCCTCTCAAGTCATATATATAACTCAGAGAAATTATTTATTTCCTCACACCTATGTTCTGGGACTTCTGCCTCTTCTGGGAGAAAGGTGGGCAGATTTAGTAAAGAACAAGCTCTTCACTGAATGGCTGACCCCTTCAGGAGGGCTGAACAGTCTCTTAGGATGAGGTTACCAGTCAACCAGAGACTTCCCTTAGAGGATAACAGGCCTGACACAGCAGGAGAAGTGCCAAGGTCAGGTAGTTCCCCTGAAGTTAATTTGGTAGCTTCTGGAATGAAGAAGGCTATGGCAAACTGGCCATGTCTTGGCCACTAGATACAATTCTTTCCTCAAGTATGCAAATAGGCTGTTAGGCAGGCTTATGCATCTGAGTCAGAACTCACAAGGCCATCCCCTTTTCTTCTGACACATAAAGATTAAACACTTTTCCAGTTGGACATCTCAGGACTGGGACCTCAAGTCGGCCTCTTTTACCTGGCTAACGGAATGCTACATCTCTGGTTCCCAGGTCAGGAGGGGAGGTCTTGATGTCTGGGTATCTTTTATTATTATTATTATTATTAACTGACACAAAGGACAAGATATCTCCTCATATCCGGAGATCTATAACCAGCAGAATCTTGTGGTTCCCAAGAATCCTCTAAGTTGCTTGAGGCCTTTAGGGAGTGGGTAGGGACAATGGGCTTTGTCCATTATTTACTTAATGCTCTAGTCCACTGTCACAAAATTAGTTCAAAATATTTAATATTTTAATATCCGGACACAGTTGTACTTTAGATTTTGAAACTTCAACAGCATCTGTCTCCAGATTGTGAAGTGACCTCTATGGGGCACAGAGATTGCCATCTGAGAGAACCTGAGCCTGGGATGAGAGAATCTGGGCAAGTTCTTCTAAGGTTTGCCCAATTAGGTGGGGGCTAACTGTAAGCCCTCAGTGCAGCATTGGCCAAGTCAATTGAGCAACCACCTCTGGAGGATATTAGGAATCAGGGTGTAGCAGGATGCAAAAGAAAGTATCTTTTAAGTTGAGAACCACCAATCCTTTAGCACCTTTAGGAACTCGAGTCAGTAAGGTGGGTAGATTGGGGACTACAGGACAGAAGGGGAACATAGCCTCATTAACAGAACAGAAGTCCTATACTAGCCTCCATTCCCCATTGGGTTTCTGAATTCCCAGTATGTAGGGGGTGCTTCAGGGAATATTGCAGAAGTTTTAGGGTTTTCCTTAGACTGACCAGGCCACAGCAATGGGAAAGTGGAAGTGAAAACAGAAGCAAGGAACCCAGGCACTGTGGATGTAGGAAATGGGAGTCAAAACATGCAGCAGCTGCATCTCCACACTATTCCTGCTGCAGCTATTGCAGCTGACTTTCCACTGGCAGTGAGTGGCTCGTCTAGCACCAGGCAACCTATTGCTCCAACTCAAGTGAAACTCTGCCCTGGGTCCCTACAAATTCCCATGGGGCCTTACAAATCTAGCTATCTCAAAGTGTTAGCCCTCTTTGGAAGTTTCCCAGTGCGTGCTTTCCTAGCCAGGTGCAAACTCTATCAATGTCCTGTAGAACAGGAAGGCTATTCAGGCACACTCCTAGCTCCTGGCCTCACAAGTAGCTGAAAGAGAAAAGGGAAGGAGTTGTGTTTCGGTACCCCAAAGAAATCTGCCTCATTTCAAATGTGCCCAGTTACCAAGTGAAAGGGAGGGTTAAAGAAGAAAAGAAAAACAAGACGTAACAATCATTTCTCCTGTTTGCAAGCAAGGATAACAGAAAATGGAGGGTGAATAAGGTGAAATTAAAATAGCAAAAGAAAGCCGGGCAGTGTTGGCACACGCCTTTAATCCCAGCACTCGGGAGGCAGAGCCACGCGAGCTCCAAGACAGGCACCAAAACTACACAGAGAAATCCTGTCTCAAAAACAAATAAACAAACAAACAAGTAAATAAATAAATAATAACATAGCAAAAGGGTGTTGTCTCTGTACTCATCCTCCTTTGATTCCCTGGCCTTGAAGTGCCAATATGATGTTGGAACTGGTGTGTCTGTGAGGATAGTAAAGCTTTTTTTGGCTCTTGGTGAGTTTAGCTTGGGGTACCTGGGGTCCCAGAAATTTCCATCTCTACCAAAGTCACACTGAGCCTTTGGCTTTTGGATTCTTATTTCTCAAATTCGAAAACTGAAATTCACAGAGCACAGAGGGTGAGTTTTACAAAGAAGCTCATTATAGATTCCTAGGTAGGAATAAAAGAGAGAGGCAGAAGATAGAGTTCCCGTGTAACGGGAACAGATCTCTGGAACTGAGATTCAGCTGAAGGACTTTCAGTTAATAAGGTTTTACTGGATCGAGGCACCAAGGGAGACACACTGGTTGGTGCAGTTGGCCCATTCCCAGGAGTCCATATGCCTCTCAGTTTCAGTGGCATCCTCATGTATAGTTTCTGGGAACATGGTACTCACTCAGGGGGAAAGAGTTAAGGAAAACGCAGTCCTCCCTTCTGTCACCCTGGTCTCTGGCCAGAGCAAGAAAAAGCCATTTTGGCTTAAATATTTCTGACATCTCTGGCCCCTACCAAGGAGGAAACTGCCAACATGGCCAAAGACACTTCCAGTTTCAGCCAAGGGAAAAAAAATGTTCACATTTGGGGTCTGCTACCCTAAATTGCACAGCCCTAGTTTCATTACCCTTACTGGGAAGTGTTTCTGGATTGAGAGGAGGCTTAGTTTCTCATTATGCTTCCAAAACACACTCCCTTGCTTATTTCAAACTCTTGATCATTATTGGTTTTCTTTATATTAGCCATATCCATGTGCACTAAGTAGGTGTAATTTTTTTTATCTGTATTTACTATGATTCCCATGCTAAACATCTTTAGTCTAAGGATCAGTTTCAAATCTAATGATTGCAAAGATTAGTGTTGTTACATTCTGTGAGAAGCCTTCCTTTTTTCTTCTGTGAGGCAGGGTCTCACAATGTAGCCTTGGCTGGCCGGAATTATGATATGTAGAACAGGCTAGCCTCAAACTCACAGAGATTTGCCTGATCCTGCTTCTTGAGTGCTTGGATTAAAGGCACATGCCACCACACCCAACTTCTGTGAGAAGTATTAATGAATAGCTAGGGAACTTGAGAGAAGGCTCAGCAGTTAATAGCACTTGCTGAACATAATAACTGGAATTCAGATCCCACAAAACAAGGCATATGTCCTGCAAAATCCAATAATTCTAACCCTGAGGGATCTAAAGCCCTCTTTTGAACTCCATATATGAATAAGCATATCAGCACACACAAGGCAGGCTTACAGTCATGCAGACACTTGCATATACATAATTAAAACAAATTTTAATGTGAATTCCTATACAGCTGAATAGTGACATGCAAAATTTCTTCATAACAAGAATTGATAAATGTTAAAAGCAAATGATGTTTGAGAATGAGAGACGGTTCAGTGGTAAAGAGCATTTGTTACTCTTCTAGAGGACCAAGATTTGGCTTCCAGCACCCATGTGGGTGCTCTCATCTGTAACTCCAGGTCCAGGGGATCTGACACCCTCTTTTGGCCTCTGTAGGCACTGCACTCATGAGGTCTACGTATATACATACAGGCAAAACATGCAGATACATAATACCAAATACATGAAGAATATTTATAAAAAATAATGTTTGTTCAGGTCTTGGCTCTAGATTAAAAACAGGAAAGAACTGGAGAGCCTTGACATTTCATTCTGAAATATTCAGCAGAATTCCTCAAAAAAGAAGGAAACAGCATTCTAAGATTTAATATTCCCTTCTTAGCTGGGTACTTGGAGGATATCACTGTATTTTGACCTTAGCATTACTTCCCCCATGCAAACACAAATTGACAGAACATAGACTTCTGAACTGACTGCTTTCACTCTAAGTGTGTCTGTTCATATCCTTTGGAGACAGAAGAACCTGGCACCCTTCAGAGATGCCTACTAAACCTTGAAGTCAGCCAGTATCAACCTAGTTACACCCAAACTATTTACCTTTTTGAGTATTATGATTCTTTTTTGGACTCTAGAATATTTTATTTTTCCATCTTTCAGTTGTTTGCATACTAAGAAAACCTTCAGTTTGTGGATTCTAGTTATTAATATTATGTTGATGTTTCATTATGAAATAACTTGGTAACATGTCCCAAAATAACTTTAATTTTTCAAAATTATTATCTACTTCAACATAAACTAGAAATTGGAAACAATAACAAATATATGGTGAGTTATTAAATCTGACTCCTTGCTGTGTTTTATAGGGAAAAGGGTAAGAGATGAATATGACAATAACTCTATGGCTTCCCCTAACCTCAGTCCCCAAAGGTATAAAATATATATGTAGTCATTGCCAATTATGTTAACAAAGCTGAAACACAGATGTAGGGGGGAAAGAGAGCATAAATGGGAAGAATTTAGACTTTTATGCTTCCTACAAGGTCTTCTATATATTTATAAAATGGAGATTAGGCAAAAAGGGAGAGAATGAAGAAGAATGGAGATTTTTTTTAAAAAATCAATCTATATTTGAAAGCCTAACCTAAATTACTTTGAAACTTCTAGATTACACACACACACACAGAGAGAGAGAGAGAGAGAGAGAGAGAGAGAGAGAGAGAGAGAGAGATTTCTCTTTACTTTGTGTCGAAATTTCACTTGGAACTTGAAAAACAAAAACAACTGGAGCCTCATCTCCATTTCCAAACAAACTCATCTAATTTTTACGTACCCTTTAATTGCAATGACTTTTAATACTGGCCTTAATCATCGATTTTATCTTATCATTTTCAGTACTAATCAAGCAAATTACACATAATTTGGCTGTTATAATTACAATATGCTACTCACATTTTACATCACAAAATGTGATTTATTCAAAAATATAAAACTTTGTGAATTGAATAACTAAATTATATTTACTAGGTAACATGCCATTTCACCTCATATTGTTCTAGAGTGTCAGAATGTTTCATTCAGTCTATAAGATAGGAGAAAATTAGGATTAAATTGAATTCTGATAAATGTTAAGATTCAATGACATTTGCCAGTATGCTATGAAAAGTAATAGGTCAAATTACTGTTTTGTCTTAGTATACCTGGGGGTTAGTTGCAAAGCCTCCCAATAATTGTATCTAATTACTTCAACTTGTTCCTGTGCTGGTTCAGTAAAGTTAGAAAAAGGTCACTGAAATGAAATGAAGTATGTCCGTCCGGTCTTTATTAGGTCAAAGATACATAGCTGGTTATGACTAGCTCTACAGGATGTCATTACACATTCAAAGTCACCTTGGCCTTGAGCACATGTTACCCTCAGGTCTTTCAGGTGTCACTGTCTTGCAGAAGATGAGATGATCTCCTAATATGATCAAAACACCCTCACAGCTACAGCAATGCCAGATCTTGGTTCCAGATGCACACTGAAAGACGGCAGTACAAAACCCTGAAATATCTGATTAGACTGGAATTTTACCTGAATTCCTATCCCATATGACATCAGTGAGGATTCCATAAAGCATCGCTTTGTAGTAAAAATATGACTGTATTTCCAATGAATTTATTACTGAATTTTCCCTATGGCCCTCTATAATTTTAGTTTCTTCCAAAAATATGACCAGGAGCTTTGAATATTATGATATTAAATAGAATACAATTAGACAAATTGCATTGATATGAGAAATAATGTGAAAACAAAAGTATGAACATATATATAATTGTGGTGCACTTACCTTGTGACTATTACAGGGTAGCTCTCAATGTAATTGTAATTGTGTAACAAGTAACATGAACTCGAGAACAAGAGGTTAAAATAAAGCTATGAAAGAAAGTTTAGTTCATGCTTACCAAATATTCTCTGATTTAGAAAATATGTGAAAGATACAGTTTACTTATTGTAATCCCCAAACAGGACAGTTATGGGAAGAACTGTTATAGGCACTTCTTACAGAAGACTAATAACGTGGCTATGGGAGACTCCTTGAAATAATAAAATCGATGAAAAACTATCCCGTGGTTAAGAGACCTTTTGAATCTTACTGTGAAAGGTGACTAAAAATGCCAGCAGAGTGAACTGCAGAATTAAGACGAAAGGAAAGGTGGGCAGAGAGACAACTGGAAACCCTAAAGTAAGCATAGCAGTGCATGAAGGTGGACAGAGGTAAGTTCTGAGATATACAGAAACAGAATAGATGTAGAAAGTTAATTAACAGTGTGGTGTGCAAAATACTGGCCTCTCTTACAGCCCTTAGAATTTTTGTGTGCGAGTTATATAATATGACAAAGAAAGTTAAGGTAGCAGCGGGAATTAAAGATGCTGGTGGGATAATCTTAAAATAGGGAGATTTCCCCATCTCATTTAGGTGGGTTCAATGCAATGAGAAATGCAGAAAAAAGTAGAAGGGGAAATCAGAATAGTGCATATTGGAGTGACACGTGAGAAACATTAAATGACATAGTGAGATTTTAAATAGAGGATAAGGGTTACAGGAAAAGCAACCAGCTAAAGCCTCCAGACAGGAATGTCACCTCTTGGTAACTTGGTGTTAGTTCATTGACACACAAAACTATATAACTAATGAAATAAGCATGTGTTTTAAGCCTCTAAGCTTGTGAAAATTCAGTATGGTGACATCAAAAAACCAATTTATCAATGTTGTAGTCAGCATGAGACACTAATTGTGAATTCTAAAAAAAAAGTTGGAAGAATTTTATACACAAGTGTTTTACTGATAGGGAGTGTGCATGCTCTATATGTTAACCAATATTTCTTATTTATTTACTGAAAAGAACAGTTGCAGGAAAGTTTAAGTAAACACAGATAAAGATATTTAAAATCCTAATTTTCTTTGATAGATGCATATAAGAAACGTTCCTGCTTCCCATTTCATTTGTCTTATGGGTTTCAGCATCAGGAAACATTGAATGACTGTCTCTCAGTGCTGACTTCTCAGATCAGTCCTGTACAATAGCTCTGCAATTTACCAATCTGTTCAGTCTTTATTTGATATGCATCTGTCCTTGTAACTCTGCCTTACCCAACAAGCTGTTTCCTGAACGTAAGGAGATGTACCATGAGGACAGGTTGAGGATCTGCTCTTCATCCATGATTAGATGGATGAAGTCACTGCATTTCCTTAAGGCAACGTTGATGAGAGAAAAGATAAGTTCAGGAATAAAGCTCAGAGAAGTCTGAGCCTGCTGTTCCATCATGGGGTGGTGGGAGAGAATGCTTACTTCTTCCATATAGTAGAGGGCAATTAAGTGTGACTTTTCTGTTTGGAGAGGAATCCCTTTTGAGGTTTTTATTAAACTTAATACCTCAGCTCCTTTGGTTTCTTCTCCGTCCAGTTCACTCAATGTGCTGGGAAAGATTTAGCACACTAAACTTAAAAGTTTTGTTCCTGAGTTTGTTTCCCCTTAGCATCTAGCATCTAGCCCTTTCTCACTGTCTACCAAAACCCTGTCTTGGTCATTATTATTTATTTTTTTTCTTCTCACAATCTAGAGAAGCTGGTTCTTCCCATCACTGGAGGTTTTGTTTGTTGTTTGTTTGTATGGGAGGGTGGATGTCACTGATTGGTTTAGGGACCCAACTCTAACCCAGTTGGCACACAGCATGTTTCTAGTACAGCATTCCATCAGAATTTGATGAATCCAGGCTTGCTGAAAGCTCTTCCTTGAGGAAAAAAAATCTTCCAGCTTATAGATGGAGCTCCAAATTAGTCTCCAAATTATCTTGGATTTCTTTCTCATGCTCATTGCCATTTCTCTGCAATGTGGAGATGGCGAAGTGCTGTCATCATCAAAGGAGCAGCCTGGGGAAACCCAACACTCAAAGCACTAGATAGAAGCTGAAGTTATCAAATTAAAAGGACCTAAAGCCAGGCAGGCCTTTGCACCAATAAATGATTTCACTGCTTAAGCCAATTTGAGAGTTTAAGAAACATCTGTTACTTGGACTCACGCATCAAGAAAGAGTTGGTGTAGTCTCTGAGATTACCCTGACATGGTCTGATTAGCCTAAGATAAATAAACAAACAAAAAAACTGTGAACTTTAGCCAGAAGGATTATTAACCATAAAAGAGAGGTCTCCAGGAAAAGCACAGACCCGTTGTGGTGGGTTAAGTAATAGGTCAAAGAACTGAAGATGTCTCCGAGGTCACCCTTTTAGAAACAAAATTCCACTTGTTTGAGCTTGTTTCCCCTTGTGTTTCAAGTGAATAAACAAAAGCTTTAATTTCTTTCTCATGCTGCTATTTGCTCAAGGAAGTAGAGGTTGAATGCTGTGCAAAGCTAGGAGATGCTGTCAGCCCTTGCTGGGAGTCCTTTGTCCTTTAGATTAGTATCTGGCTAGTCACAGCTTCAAGGCCTGTATTTCCTATCTCTGTGAATGGTGCTCCATTCCTGTTTATTTTATCTGTCATCCCCTTATTATTTGCTTATCTTAGTTAAACTGTTCTCTAGAAATAAGCTTCAGAGGAAAATAAAGACAAATTTTAGGCTACTGAGAATTTATTCAGTGAGTGTCTGTCTAGACCGGGGGTCTTGGTATTTGAATTACATACAGGTCCCTTGACTGGTAATCTTGTCATCTTATCTCTTGTTTCCCAGGACTGGTCACATTTTAAAATAGATTTTTTTCCCCAAGAAAATAATTAATTGTTGCATTTAGATAATGCCTTCTCTGGAAAGATTGCATGGACTCTGTGGCCACCCAGTGCTCTCCTCTCTGCTTCCCAAGTACTCTCTTCACACTCTATACTCTCCTGTCTGGCACTTTCCTCACTGTATTTAAGTAACTCCCATTCACAGTCTGTGAGCTCCCCAGCCATGTGCCTGAGCCTTATAGATTTGAACCTCATTACCTAATATAAAAAAGGTACACAGGTGCTACCTACACAAGTGGTCTGTGATACTGATTAAGTGAAGGCCCTCTAAGGAATGTGTCTCCTTACTGTCACTCTTCCCATGAAGCTTGTTACCAAGGTCTCTTCGAGACTTTGCAGGAGTAAGAGGCTGCAGTCTAGACTATACACAACTCAGTTCCAGCTCTGCTTTTTACTGGCTGAGCAATTTTGAAGAAATTACTTAATGTCTCCCCAAGTCTCCACTTGTTCGGCTGCAGAATTGGTAGAATAAGTGATTCTACTTACTGGGTATTTTGTGATAATCCAGTACAAGTTCTTCTGTAAAGCTTTTAGAAGTGCAGCTGGCATGTGACACACACTCACTTTCTCTTTCTAGATGGCAGTATTTTGGGGGTTTAATGGCAGCTGATATGACTATTGTAACTAGTAGCTACTGAAATACTTTACTTTCAGCGAGCTTAGCTATCAAATTCCAAAGAATAATGAAACTGCATTGTGAAAAAGAATGTAGTGATTTGGGGCTAGTTTCAGGATAACTCCCAGATAAATTTGCTATTGAATATTAGAGGTACTGCAAGAAGCAATCTCACTAGGCTTATGCTTTACTTTTCATTGTTTGTTTTCTACACTCATCATCTGAATTCATTGCTGGTCATCTTTGGGGTGCTAGCATATGGATATGTGATTCCACAAATGCTACAATTCACAGTTCATTGAAAGCAATGGGAATGAACATCATAGTGGCTTATTCTGCACTCAGACCATTTCAAAGGTCCTTCTAGTCTCCTGCATGATGTATCATTGTTGATAAGACTGAACTATGAAAAATTTGGACAACCCACTGTTACTGTCATCTATTTAAAACGCTGATTATTTAGTATTGTTCTCTAAAACCATTCCTTCCTTCCTCTCAAGTCTAGCTCATAAAATCATGTGGTTTGGGCAGGCATGTGTATAGATAGGAGTGTGAATCAATTTGCCCATAGGGGGGAAAAAAAAAACTCCAAATATTGCAGTTCTACACAATCTCATGTTACCTGTGTTTAATGTCTTTAATATTAGTCCATTGGAACACTGAAGCTGAAATTGGATGATTAGCTACGGTGAATTGAGACTGTTCTGTTAAACCTTACCCATGACTCTGGTTGACATACCAGGGAAATGGTTTATTTTAAAAACAGGCCCCAAAGTCTACCCCATTCTCTTTAAATTTCTCAGGAGGAGAGAAAGAAAAACAAATGTAAGATTGATTTACAGATGCAAGAAAGCCAATCGTGAGGGATAGCAAGAGAAAGCAGCAATGGTCTCCTCAGAGAGGTGCTAAATTAGGGCTGAATTTCATGAGCTTTTCATAAGTACTAGCATGTTACCATAACCTTGGGAACACCTCTGAATTCTGAAGATGGTACATGAGGTGTTTATTTTCTGTCAGCATGTTCGTGTGCATTGATCAGATTACATAAACAATTTTAGTATTTTAATTTTCTATCTGAAAAATGTTCTGAGATTATAAACAGAAAAAAAACCAACCTTTTTGTACAATCAGTATGCCCAAAGAATAGATTTTTACAATGTGTGGGAGAGAGGAGAATAAAGACGGAAACCCAGAGCGGAAGACAAAGCAATGCCTGTCTTACCAAGAGAAAAGAGGAAAGCAAGGTGAGACATAAGGAAGAATTTCACTGAATTAGAAAGCAAAGATTTAAAAAATGTATTTTTTTAATAAAAATGCATCCCATTTTCTGTGCAATGTTAGTTTTTAAGAACTAACTAAAGTTTATTTTTAAATGTTCAATAATACTACTTTTCTCTATTTGTGTAATAAATAGATTATTTATTAATAAATAAAATGCTAGTTTGCTACAGGTCATTTTAATTAATTCAATGCTTTTTAGAATTCCTTTTGCTTTGTAAGTAAACTTTATTGAGTTATAATTTACAAATGATGAACTGTATCTATATAAATTTTGCAGTTTGTTGAGTTTCTACAGATGTATGCAATTCTGAAAATATCACCCAAATCATAATAAGTACTGTTGTTTCTAAAACCTGAGAATATTTCTTGTGGTTCTTTGGGTTCCATCTCTTCTTCCTATCCGTATGGCATCATAATGAAGACATTTTTTCTAGAAAGAGGATGAAAGATGGGGGCTGTCATTGTAAAACCAACCTGTATACAGAGCACAGGCTTTCCTGGGACAGGTGACACACAGGTGAGAGAATTGTTGATTGTGTTGACACCACTGGGTTTTAGGGGGGTTATTGTTATTCAGGTACCTAAATGGCAGAAAAGATCAGAAAACATAGGTGTGAGTCAATGCCACGGTGCTACTCACAGGGGAAATAATGAGCTATTTCTCATACATGCAAATAAATCCAACAAACCATTGGCTAGAGATAAAGATCTCTACTTGAGGAGAAAGTTTTGAGTATTGAATAAAGAGACTTAAACCAAGGCAAATCATTGTAAGCTAGCCGTGCCTCTTTTAATCTTCCCGAGCTTTCACTACTAAACTGCCATAAAAGTAATAGCCACCAGAGATTTTCCAAAAATACATGGTGAAATTGCAATTTTAACAAAATGTTCATCTTGTTTCTTGCCGTATCTTTAGTAACTAGTGTGTAGTCAGTAGGTGCTTCGTAACTATTTGTCACCTTAGAGTGAATGAAAACTTTTGAAAGCAATTTCCTCTGCTTAGAAATTTTAAAGAGCACCAAGTATGTTTTGAATTATGTAATTCATTTCTGTTTTTGAAAAAAAAATGGGAAAAATAACAGAGGAAATCACATCTTTTTTCAGCAGTAGACTTACAGTCACCATCCTGAAGGTGTTTGTTTTATTGCCTTTCCTGACTGCCTAATTAATGACACCCAAACTAATGATCTGCAAATCCCAAGATTATGTGAGTGCTGCTGTAGTCTTTTAGTATGAGCCTTTTTGGTCCATTGAGTGTTTGATTAGTTGGAAGCTTATTTGAATTTAAATTATTCTGTAGTTTGAAAAAAAGAGCTTTATTGATAGAATACATAGAGTATCAGGTCTGTAATTCTAGGTATTTGGGAGGCTGGCCCAGGAAGACTACAAGCTCAAGCCATGCATGGGCTACAGAGTGGATCCAAACTCAGTTCAGTGAGACAATGCCTCAAAACAGTAGAAAGTTAAAACAGGGTTAGGAAATACTTTAATGGTAGAAAACCCACTCAACTATCATGTGTGAGACTCTAGGTTGATCTCCAGTTCTGTCAAACCAATCAATCAATTTAAAAAATAAAACACAGTTCAGAAAACAGTCAAATGAACTTCTAGACTGAAAACTGCAAGCACTGTGTTTGGAATAAAATTCACATTTATCCTTTGTCCTCCTTTATTAACCATACACCAGGATACAGCCTACTAATGTCTCAATTTTAAAAAGATTTTGTTTTGTTTTATTTTAACCCCCACCTCCACCCCATGTGTGCACACATATAAGTACATGCAACTACAGAGTCCAGAAATGGACATTGGATTTCCTGGAGCTGGAGTCACTGAGAGCTAGTAACTGAACAGGAGCTCACTCTCTTAGCTTCTGAGCCATCTCTCTAGCCAAAATGTCTTTCTTTTGAGGTATTTGCATTTGATTGCCTAGAAGTCACTCCGGAGTTATATTGCCTTTGACTTTGGATTATGTGGACAGTTGGTTCCATATATCAAATTGCAGTAAAATTCAGACTAGTGATAGTTTTAACTTGCTCTACCTTCTATTAAAACTTAGGCTGCCTTTGTAATCTCAAAAATTCTAAGCTGGGCTTAGTGGCACAAGTCTTTAATACCAGCTCTTGGGAGGCAGAGTCAGGAAGATACCTGTGAGTTTAAGGCCAGCCTAGACTATACAGTGAGTTCCAGGATGACCAGGGCTACATCCTGTTTCAAAAAAAAAAAAATTCTGTGCTGATTTCCAGAGAAATACTATGGGAATATAATTAAAGGCTTTCTTCACTTCTACATTTTCTTGTTAAAACATTAAACTGGAATACTCGAACAGCATTGCTTCACCAACACTAAACATACCAAAATAAAAAGATAAACCATATATTTCACTGAAGTATTTTCCTTTGTAGTGAATGTCTTATCTGATAGATTCATGAGGACTTTGAGTGAAATTCTTTGTCTCAGCTAAAATCCTTCAGTAGCTCTTTCATAATCCTGAACCAGTGATGCCCCACTAGTTAATATGCATTAGTAATGTAGTTTAATCTAACAGTACCACTAGTATATTAAAACTTATAAACAGGGGTTGGAGAAATGGCTTAGCAGTTAAGAGCTTTTGTTGCTTTTGCAGCACATCCAGGTTTAATTCCAAACACCTGCATGGCAGCTCAAAACCATCTGTAATTTCAGCTCCAGGGAATCTGATGCCGTCTTCTGAGCTCCAAAGGTACCAAGTATGCACATGGCATACATACACACATGTAAGCAAAACATTCATACACATAAAACAAAATAAATAAATCTAAAATAAGTTTAACATATTTAAAGACAAATTATAGCATTACCAAAAAAGTTCAATTTCAACTAGTTTTGATATAGATTTTTATTTTAATGATTTCTTGACTTTACATTTTGACTATCTATTGTATTTTTTCAAAGATTGGTCTATATATTATGGTTCTTGACTTGGAAAATCTATATGATCACAAAAAATTAATCAGCAAGATTATACAAGTATAATTCATATCCTGGATTCCTCATCAGGATCCAGGGGATTAATGCTGCTCACCAAAGTTTGCCTGATGCTATGGTTCCCACACTGCAGAGGAGAGCACAGCCAATGGAAAGAATTTACCACCATCATAGGCACTTTGTGTTTAAAAGGGACAACAATGCATATGTGCTTAAAATTTCATGGTGTAAAGATGCCAAGACCAAATGTGTTGTTTTTGAAATGATATGTAAACGGAGTTTTATTTATTTATTTTTTAATTAGGAACAGTTCAAGTACAAAGTCTTGCAGACTTGTAACGCTGGGTGGCAATCTTAACATTTTCTTCTAACTTCTGTCTAATTTTTTTTGTGTGTGTAATATGTGTACTTCTGTGTATGCAGGTACACAAGAGTAACATCCACTTTTTTATTGGTGTATTTAAATTATAGAACACATTATTTCTTTTCAATCATTTCATTTCTTCCACTTTGCTTACCCTCTCCCATTTTTTGCTGTTTTAACTCTATTGTATGACCTAAGTGATTTTATTGTAAAATAAAAAAGTATGACTCTGATGTATAATAGTCACCATTGATCTCAGGATAAAGGGTAAATTTTTACTAGGCACATAGAGCCCTTCACTGAATGCCTTTAGTTCTCAATGCTCAGGCTACTCATGCTGACTTTCAGGAACTGAGAATATATCTAGCTCCTCCTCACTCAGGAGATTTCAAACATGTCCTGCCTTCTGCATAACTGTAGATGTAACCAACCGCCTTATTAAATAATAAACACAAAGCCAATGTAAGGATGAAAGCCCAAAGAGGTCAGAGCTAAGAATCTTACCCGCTTTTCTGCCAGCTAGCTTCTCCCACCAAGAGATTTCTCCGAAAAGGGCCTACCCCCTGTGTGTTCGTCTTTAAATAGGAGTTCTGTTCTGCCTTCTCATTGGTTGTAAACCCAACTACGTGACTGCCTCGTCACTGTCGTCTGTCACTGTCCAAGTCTTCTATAGTTGGTATTGAGATTAAGGGCGTGTGTCTCCAATGTTGGCTGTATCCTTGAACACACAGAGATCTACCTAGTTCTGCTGACCAAGTGCTGGGATTAAAGGCGTGGACCACCACCGCCCCTTACCAAGTGCTGGGATTAAAGGCGTGGACCACCACCGCCCTGGCTTTCGCTATGGCTTGCTAATAGCTCTGACCTCTAGGCAACTTTATTTATTAACATACAAATAAAATCACATTTCAGTACAAATAGAATACCACTATATCTCCCCCTTTCTAATTTAATAAAAAGAGAAAAAAAAGAAAGTTGTACCTAATATAAGAAAAACTATATACAAAAGTACAATAACTATATACAATATATACAAGTGATGAATACCTAAACAATGTCTAGTCCATTTGTATTTGACAAATTCAGAGAAAATAATTCCATTACTTATCCTGTTTTGGTAAGTCCAGAATATACCTATTTCCTTTCTATCCTAACTAATCTTCAACTATAATTAATTAATCTTTAAATATAACTAACTAAACTTCGACTATAACTAACTAATCTTCAACTCCCTCAGAGACCCAAGAAGGAAATAATATTACCTAACAAAAATAAAAACAGGAAGTGCATGCAAGCAGCTTTCAAAAAAATTGTGAGTTGACAGAAACAGCCAGCCGCCTGGACAGTCACCTGAGGTTTCTTGGCAGTGTTGGGGCATCATCTTCAGCCTATAGGCTTAACGTATCTGACAGACTCATTTGTGAAGTAGGATGTACACAAGGTCAACAGTTCAACCTCACCTTGGGTGAGAGCAGTCCATGTACCAGAAACACCTGAATTCCACTAGTGTCATGTCCTGATTCAGGATTTTAAATTCTGGAAATTGTTGATGGTTTTTTAATTCAGCTCTCCATTCTTCTTGACCGTGTATGTGTGGCTTCATCTCAGCATCCCGTTCTTCTCCACATCCCTCTATTAAATGCCAGTCTGCTATTGAGAGGCGTGAGCTTAGTTACTCTTCAAGAATAACTGTTTCAGCTGCTGTTCCATTGTACATCAGAAGCCATCGGCTCACTGCCTGTTCAGCTGCCTTCGAAGGAAAGGGCACTGTACCTTTTCCGGATTGCAAAGGCCACTTCAGGGATGGTGCCATATTGTCCTGGCCTCAGAAGATGCCTTTTGATAAAGCCATAACCACACTTGTTTTGGCAAGAATCGGTAGTCCTTTGTTTCATGTTCTGTCTGTCCATTTTGTCCTGTTGTCAGCAGTTGATTCGAGGATACTTTGTTGTCCAGTGGCTAACTTTTGCCACAATGAAAGTTAACTCCATATGCAGTTTCTTCAATGCCCATATTCTCTCTGAAGTAGATTGGTACTGCCAGGAGCCGACATGTCTCATAGTCATAACAAAAAGAAAAATTTTCTAAGTTATTAAAACATTTTAAATGCCATATTCTGTAGATCTCTGAAGGGTTTGAAGATGACCTGTCTATC
>CABHPH010135646.1:16160-29492 GCA_902168325.1 Peromyscus nudipes
AAAGAAAAGAAAAGAAAAGAAAGAAAGACTGAAAAACATCTCAAATTCTAAACTACACAGAGGAAGTCTCAAGGGAAATGAAAATTAAATGTATCAAAATTTGTCAAATACAGCCACAGTAGTACATGGAGCAAAATTCATATCATTAAAAACTTACATTACTGCGGCAGGAGGATTGTGAGTTCAAGGCCAGACTGGGATATATAGCAAGATCCTGCCTCAAAAATCAAAAGGAGGAAAGGGAGGAGGGGAAAGAGCGGGAGGAGAGAGAAGAGGGAGAGGAGGGGGATGAGGGGGAAGAAGGGGAGGAAAGGGAGGAAAGGGGGGGAAGAGAGGAGGGAGAGCGAGGGGAGGAGGGGGGAGAGGGGAAGGAAGGAGGGAGGGAGAGGGAGGAATAGAGAGAGCATGGACAGACCCAGTCAACAGTATAAGTTTCCAGGTGAGAAAGAAGAACAAATTTACTCAGAATTACGAATTAGAAATATGAGAATTTTCTATAAAAATGAAAGAGACATCACTATAGCCCTCATAACCGTCAACAACAAAGGAAAGTACACTTGTAAACTGGCCAATTTAGATTACACAAACCAACTCCCTGAAAGCGACAAATACCCACTCCAAAGACATGTCTCCTAAGTTCTTATATAAATCTAATTGAAAATCTTCCTAAAAGGAAACCCAAAGCTCAGATGGTGTGGTAGTTTGAATGAGAATGGCCCCCATAGGCTCATATATTGGAATGCTTCATCACCAGGAGTGGCACTATTTGAAAGGATGAGAAGGCTTAGGAGGTGTGGCCCTGTTGGAGGAAGTGTGTCACTGGGGATGGGCTTGGAAGTTCCATCAGCCTATGCCAAGCCAAAGTGTCTCTCTCCTCTATGGATCAGTACATAGCTCTCAGCTACTGCTCCAGCCAGCGTCTACCCCCAAGCCACCATGCTCCCTGACATGATGATAATGGACTGAACCTCTGAAATTGTAAGCCAGCCTCAAATGGATGCTCTCTTTCATAGGAGTTGTCGTGGTCATGGTGTCTCCTCACAGCAACAGAACAATGACTAAGAGAGATGGTTTCATTGGAAAAGTCTACCAACCACATTTTTCTTTTTCTGATTTATTTGTATGTGTGAGATGGAGGACTTAATTAAACATGTGTCTGTGTGCAGGTGTGATATGCACCTGGGAAGGGACGGTAAGCAATACTGGATGTCTCCCTCTACCATAATCTACCAAGACTTTAGTATTTTTAAAGTTTTTTTAATTTTGTGTGTGTGATATACCCATACATGTGTGCACTGGAAGCCAGAGGATGACATCACATGTCCTGCTTTATCACCTCTGCGCTAGCTTCTTAAGACAGGGCCTCTGGCCACTGCCCAGCCAGCTGCGGCAGGTCCTCCCGGCCCTACCCTTCACAGCGCCGGGCTTACAGGTGTGCATTCCCAGCCCCGGTGTCACGTGGGTGCTGGGGACGTGAACTCAAGTAACCAAGTCCTTTTGCCTACAGAGTCATTTCTACAGCTCTTCCACTTCATTTTCAAGACAAATCTCTGGCTCGAACTAGAACTTGCCACTTCAGCTACACTGGCCAGCTGACGAGGCCACCTCGTCTGCCTCGACCCCAGAACTGGGGTTACAGCTGCACAGTGCACAGCCTCACACCCGACTCCGACATGAGCACCGGCATCTGAACTCAGGTCCTCGAGCTTATCTGGCATGCACTGTACCTACTGGGCCATCATCCGAGCCCTCTACCCAACAGTTAATGAAGGAATTTGATGAAATGTTCCAAAGGCTAATATCAACACCAAAACAAAGATAATTCAAGGGGAAAAAAATTAAAAACTACAAACTAATTTTCTCAAGTAGATGCAAAACTCAACAAAAAATTTTTTTAATTTTTTTTGTTGTTGTTGTTTTAGAGACAGGGTTACTCTGTGTAGCCTTGGCCATCCTGGAACTCACTATGTAGACCAGGCTGGTCTCGAACTCACAGAGATCCACCTGCCTCTGCCTTCTGAGTGCTGAGATTAAAGACATATGCCACCACACACTGCTCAACAAAACATTAACCAATCGGTACAACAATGTGAGACTAACACTCTGCAAACAAGTGTCATCCATCCAGGAACACAAAGACTTCAATATTTGAAAAGCAGCGCAAATCGTGTATTAGCAAAGTAAAGAAATACACGGCCGTATCAATTCACACAGGAAAAAAAGAAAACACTTGACAAAATTGAATATCCATTCTCGACAAATTATCAAGAGATGGAACTTGACCTGGTAAGAACATCTACAGGAACCAGCTTAATGATAAAAAACTGGACAGTTTTTCCTAAGAGCAGGAAGAAGGCCCACATCCATATCTTATAAGAATCTTGCAATAAAAGAGAAGAAAAGATATATAAATCCAAATGGAAGAAATTAAACTGTCACTTTTCTCAGACTATTCAATTATCAAGAAACTCACACAGCAGCTTCTGGAATCAACAACTGAGTTTATAGGTTGTAAGGCACAAGTTCCCATTTTTAAAAAATCCATTATGTTTCCACATTCAAGAAATGAATTAGAAACTGAAGCCTAAAATAAAAACATTTATATTAGTTAAAAAATAAATGTAAAAGTGTTCAGAATCTACATGCTTAAACTACAAAATGGGGGCTGGTGAGATGGTCCAACAAGTAAAGGCAGCTAGAACCAAGTCTAAAGACCTGAGTTCAACCCCTGGTCCCCACAGGACAGAAGGAGGGACCAGAGTCCCACAACAGCCCTCTGACTTCCACAAGTGCACCAAGGCACACACACACACATGCACGCATGCACATGCACACACACACACGCATGCACACGCACACACACACATGCACGCAGGCACGCACATGTGCTAATAAATAAAATATAATAAGAAAATATTTAAGCCTACAAAATGCTAATGTCAAATGGCACCCAAATAGATGAAGAAATACATCACACTCAAACTGACCTATGTATTCAGTACAGTTCGGATCAAAGATGCCTGTGGAGTTTCTGCAGATACATACAAGCTAACTCTGTCTGATTCCCACAATTCCACAGGAGAACAAAGCTGGAGAACTCGTACGACCTGACCTGAAGTCTTCCTGTGAAGGACGGTTATCAAGAGTGGCGTGTGAGGGGAGACACACAGAGCAAGGGACAGACAGCGTCCAGACACCGCCACTAGTGTGACACCGCCACACCCTGGGTTAGACCAAGAGGGCTGTGTCATTAAAGACAATCCAAAAAAGAGGAAAACGGGCAAGTTGTACCTGACCAAAAACTTCAAACTTAACATCTGTCACCACAAGCGAGAAGGAAAAGGAACGCTGGCACTGGGAAACATGTCCAAGTGATCAGTCTAAGGAAACACTTTTTCTTAAGCCATAAAAAAAATTCACAATAGAAAATCCAGTATTTTTTTAATGGGCAAAATATCGGAACAGACATTTCACCACAGACAGACAGCAAACAGCATGTAAAAAGATATTTAATATCATTAGCCACTAGAGAACTACAAACTGAAACCACAATGAAATACCACTGACTCTTTATTATTAAGATGGCGGGGGTGGGGGAGGGGGCGGGATGGATGGACAACCAAACCACCCCAACAATGTGACCACAAGGTACAAAGAGAGCACTTGAGCTCCAAGCATTCCTGGGGGGAGGCACAATGAGAGAACCACACTGGAAAGTAGTTTACTAGTTTTACCCTTAATGTCTTGGTGGCGCAAGGTACAGGCTATGTAAGCCTGAGCTCAGACCTGCAGCATCCACATAAAGAGCTGGGCACAGAGCATGCATCTGCAGTTCCAGCACTGAGGCACAGAGCATGCATCTGCAGTCCCAGCACTGAGGCACAGAGCATGCATCTGCAGTCCCAGCACTGAGGCACAGAGCATGCATCTGCAGTCCCAGCACTGAGGCACAGCAGCATGCCCTGCAGTCCCAGCACTGAGGCACAGCAGCATGCCCTGCAGTCCCAGCACTGAGGCACAGAGCATGCCCTGCAGTCCCAGCACTGAGGCACAGCAGCATGCCCTGCAGTCCCAGCACTGAGGCACAGAGCATGCCCTGCAGTCCCAGCACTGACAGTAAAGACAGGAGGAGCTCGCTGACCAGCCAGTCTAGTCAGGAAGTGAGCTCCAGGTTCAGTGAGAGACCCTGTCTCAGAAAAATAAGGTGGAGAGTGATAGAGGACACTTGATGTTGACCTCTGGCCTTCACACATGCACAAACTGGTGTGTGCACACACATGCATACCCTACACATGCTATACAGCGCCAAAGACACACACATACTTACTACACATACTTACTACACTTCTCAGCAGTCCCATTTTTTGTTTGTTTGTTTGTTTGTTTGTTTGTTTTTCAAAACAGGGTTTCTCTGTGTAGCTCTGACTATCCTGGAACTCATTCTGTAGACCAGACTGGCCTCAAACTCAGAGATCCGCCTGCCTCTGCCTCCCGAGTGCTGGGATTAAAGGCGTGTGCCACCATGCCCAGCTCAGTAGTCCGAGTCTTAGGGACTACCTCTGGGAAATATGAATTCAGACTTACACCAAGACCTGTCCAGCAGCCATTATTCACAATAGCCAGGAATATCCCACAGTCCAACTGGCCTTCCACAGAACTGAATAAGCAAATTGTTAAATGCAACGTTAGACACAACGGAACAAACAATTCAATTATATACAGTAAGAGACTACTCACCAATAATAAAGAACTGACTGCCACAACAAAAATCACCAAGATATTATACTGAACAGAAGAGGCCAGGCTCAAGACGTTAGGTACTATGGTACGTACGATTCTATTTATACAGCATTTGGGAAAGGTGGGTCATAGGAATGGAGAAGCAGTCAGGCCTTGCCGAGAGTGGCACATGGAGACCCCTGCAAAAGGACTACAAGAGGGTCTTGTGAGGGTAGCAGAACTCTTCTCTGTCTTGACAGTAGTTGCACTTACATAAGTCTATACATTTATTAACTCAGAATTTAACTATTTCTTTCTCAATTTTGCTGTTTACAGGTTTAAAAATAATACAAAGAAAACCAAAGCTGTTTGACATAGTATTCACTGTCTCTGAGCTAGTGCAGAAGTTTTCCAAACACTAGCCACACTGAGCCTATTCCTGAGAAAGAAACAGCCTTCTCTGGGGACAAAACCCTAACAGGAAGGACCCCAGACTGTGGGAGTCCCCGCTGTCCTGGGCGCACACGCTGTTGGCCTGAAGACTGAACTGCAGTGCAGGTTCTGATCCCTCAATTCTGGTCATAAAAACGTATTTTCTTTCCCAAAGTTTGGACTACCGTCCATGCCTCGGATTCTACAGACCCACCACTGGCTTTGTAATTATATACCCCCAGTGTCCACAAAAGAGCTCCCACTATGCTGTGTGATGGAATACTAGCACCAACAGCTCAGGAGAGCCCTCCAACTCCACACTGCTCAAGAGAAGCAGCACCCACGTGAGCCGCTGGCTCTGGAGTCCCACAGAAAGTGACAGAGACACTTCCCGGCCTCCTGACTTTTACTTTGTTCATGAGATTTTTTCCAACAGACCACAACCAAGGGATGAATGACGGCTCTTACAAAATCCCTCACAGTTCCCCCAGCAGCACCCTGGGCTTTTCCAATCCACACCTTACCACCAGACACCAGGAGGCAGCCTGCTGACGAACAGGAGTTAACCGTCCATACTCACAAGCCCTACAAGCTAGGAGGATGAGGTTGACCCTGGACTTAGCAGCAGGCACAGAGCCTGTCAGCCCTCGAGAGTCAGGCTAAGTATATCCTGGTTACATGGGTACAGGGAGCACTCGGCTAGCCAACAGCAAGTCTTCAGTATCTGCTGGGCACACCGGAACAAAAAGGCTTGACTTCACTCTGGAAAGCTTTTGAGAGCTTTCTGATGCAAGGATTACAATGAAATTTTAAACCATACTCTTTGGGCACTTGAGGGGAACTCCTCCAGTGGATAAGTGAAAGCTACGTGACCCCTGCACCGTCATTACGAGAAACACTGCATGTTACGCACCTCTTCCCCTTTAGACTACAAACAAAGGGTTTGGAAGACTCCTACAGCTCACTATCCATTCCTTGCACTAGAACGAACATACAGATTAACTCAGCAGATGGCTCCCTCTGTCTGCAGGTCTTCAGGTGGACATGCCTCGCCCAGCCAAGTTCCAGAGCGTCTTCACAAGGCGCTGCCGTTGGATGCCTTTGGCAGGTGCGAGCATACAACTCGAGCACAGAGTCGCTCCTCATGGAAGCGCCGTGAGGACGCTGTGCGCCCTACGTGGAGTGCTGCATCTATTTCCATCATGCTCATGAACCTGGCTTGTCCCCCTGGCTCCACAGCAAGCCCCGGGGGCACTGCCAAATGTCTGAGCACAAAAAGGTGGATGTAAAGAAGTCGCAAGGGCTCAAGTTACTCAAGCAATTTTAGCGGCTAAAAATTCTTAACCGAATTTAAGAAATTTTAACAAATGAGATTGTGTTTTACTGAAGCAAATTTCTGGTGTGCTTTTTCTCTAAATGCACTTTATTATTTTGGTATACACATTCTGATGTTCCAAATACTCTTTTATTTTTTTTTTCTTTTCTTATTTGAAGATCTTTGCTGACTGGGAGCGGCAAGAACAAGACCGAGTTCCCCGTGTATGCCTGTGCATCAAATGGCACACAGGTTCTTTGCTGGGCCAGTGGCACTGTCACACGTGGAGGGCTCATCCAAGCCAGGTCTGACTCTTGACATCCACAGCTCAAGACTCAGCACTTGAACTGAAGTAACAGCATGGATAAGATCTCTCCCTCTTCCCTCTGTTCTTACGTGCTGAAAACCTTTTAGTGGCTCTCTCTAGAACCTCCACTCACTTCTATTTAGAATAGAAGGTAACAATAAAAAGGAGAGGAAAGGAAAGGAAAGGGAGGAAGGAATCCACTGTTTCAGCAAAGACAAACTCTCCATCAGTCTTTGCCTAAGAGAAGGATCGTGATCCTTATTCCTGATCCTCCAGACTGAAGGTCAGCTGAGAATATCAACAACAAATAGGTTAAAAGTGTTTGAACATAACAAGGGGCAGAAATACTGTATGAGCCAGAGGACCAAGAAGCTGAAATCTGAACCTAAAGTCACCTAGACAAACCTCAACGATGACAACATCAGTTGACATGCCAGTGTGGACGGGGGACATCTCACAAGGCCCCACTCCCGAATGAGGAGCTACAGGCAATTAGTGACGGTTGGGCAAAGGGCCATCGATGATCAGCCCCCTAACTGGAGATCTACTATCAAGCACTCAGACCAAAAAATATACAGAGGGCAACATGAAATGGACTCAGCAAGTTCCATACAACAACAAAACCCTCAGAAGCTCATGGGGAGAAACCCCTGCAGAAAAACAATTTAAAAATCAGATAAATGTTACCTAAACAAAAGCATCCATGTAGCACACACATTCAAAGTTCTATTGACTTCCTTTCCTGTCAGTCCTGCTCACGTAACCACAAGTGCAAGCTTTCACCGACAGACAACGAGGCCAACTCAAACTGCCGACCACTTGGCCGTGCACGCCTTGCTCTGTGCCATCCTGTAAACAGGGCTACATGATGCCATGGCTTTGATCACGGGTCTTTTAGTAGTCCTCTAAACTGTCTATGCTTTCCACTGGCTGAGAAGAAGCCTTGAACGGTGCCTAACTCACCGATATTTTTGCAGGCTTACCTGCAACTGGGGAATTCTACCCAGCCCACCCAGACTGCCCACGACTCCCCAGAACACTCTACTTTCTTTACCGTCTCAATTTGGCTCACAGCGAGCTCAGAGCACACAGCTCCCAACAACCTGCTTCTGACCAAACTGGTTTGAAGGTTTTCTGAAAATTCAACTTTCTGGCCAGGGATGGAGGCCCTCATGAGGCTGAGGCAGAAGGACTGCCATGAGCTTGAGGTGAGCTTGGACCAGATGGTGAGTTCTAGAACACTAGGCTTCAGAGTGAAGCCTTATCTGGGGGATGTGGGGGAGGGGATCAACTTATTAACTAATTGCCAACTATACCACTCGGTTAGCAATTAAACCCCTTTCGATCATTGAATCACGAACCATTAAGAAAACCTATTCTTATTTAATAGTTTGTGTTTTCTACTTAGTTAACCAGGTAAGTTTCTAGAACACAGAGATTGTTCATTTATCTCTCAGCGCCTGCTTCACGACTTTTCTAGACCATGACTTCCTCTACACTCACTTTTAAGAAGGCTCTAATGGAAACCCTAACTTTTTACATTAAGTACCCCAAAACAGTAGAATATAAATTTCATCAATAAGAAGAAAACATAGAAGAATTATATATATCATAAAGAAAGGACTGATCTAAGATAGTCTAGAATAAGTGATCAAATCATCCAATTATTCAAAGTCCTTCTAAGTGAGCTAGGGAGACGGCTTAGCCATCAGGAACAGCCTGGCTGTTCCTCCAGAGGACCCAGGTTCCATTTCCAGCACCCACATGGCTGCTCATACCAGTCTGTAATTCCTGTAACAGAGGATCCAAAGCCTTCTCCTGGCCTTCGCAGGTACCAGGCAAGCACATGGTATAGACATGCATGCAGACAAAACTCCCACACATACAAAATAAGTAAATATTTTAAAAAATAGTCTTTCTAAAAGATGACAGAAATAGTTTGGGGGGCAGGAGGGGCTACTGTGTGTATGTGCCCAAACAGTACTTATGGCTGTATTTATGGAGTGCATACTGATGGCCGGGAGACAGTAAAAGACAGCTCAACCTTTTTATTTTTGAACCCTCTGCCTCTAGCAACTATTCAAGCAAGTGAATACAAAGGGTGGTTTTTTAAAGCAGAATGGAAGAGAGAACACCAAGAATATCTTTGTGGAAAGGTTCTTAAAGGGGTTAAGAACATTACCCCAGCCAGGAGGGGTGGCACAAGCCTTTAATCCCAGCACTTGGGAGGCAGAGTTCGAGGCCAGCGTGGTCTACAGAGTAAGTTCCGGGACAGCCAGGACTATTACACAGAGAAACTCTGTCTCAAAAAAAAAAAAGTTACCCATTTTCCCATAAAGCAAGAAAATGTCCCCCAGTTTTCCTAACACAGAAATCAGGAAAAGAAAACAATATGCCATAAAGTTAACATAAAAGGTAAAACAAAACAGATTCTAACCAACAGATTCCACCTTCCTTAAGGTTCTGTACTCTGTCCAGATCAGGACCGCTGTACCCCAGATATGAGCCCAGACATGGACCCACAGGAGTCTTCAGGAGCATACACCTTGTCGTAAGGCATGAGCAGTGCTCATATTCACACTATTGTGCCTCTCCACCCCCTCTGATGAATACTCCCAACACTTTCCTCCCCAGCCCAAGGCCGATCTTTAAAGCATGCCATTATACTTGAGGTATTTTTCCCCAAAAACAATGGGTCCCATCTTGTTACACAAATCTTAGGAAATCCAACTGAGAATTCTGTAGCATAGGAGGTCTCTGGGTACTCTGATTTCTGAGAAAGTTCTGCCAGGCTCATTCCAACCTGCTTAATATTCCTCTGCAGTTTAATAAAAATGTACTAATTTGTTTTCATTTAAAATCATTTTTATTCAGCTTATTGCCAAGACAAAAAGGCAGTAGTGGATGTGGCACCAGAGCTCACTACATTATCCTTAATTAAAGAACTCCTGAATAAGGAGCCAGCCACACAGCAGACAACCGTATTCACTCCCGAGACCACTGCTCAGCAAGGGAAGACAACTGCTATCCACAGTGGTTTGCAATGGACTCTGGTCTTTACAATTAAAATAGGAAGAAATCATACATGAAAATGGATTGCCTTTCCTTTCATTATCAATTATTATCTAAATGTGAAAATTAACCTAACTAATTTCCCTGACTCCTCAAGTTCACTCTGGTGGAAATGCTAATAATCAGCTAAGAACAAACATGGAGAAAACAGATAACTGTAATTCAGAACTTTTCTATATGTCTGCATCGCCTGGGACTCCAGAGCCTCTAACAGCATCCGAGCCGCACAGACCAACAGAGCAGGGAAGGAGTCGGTTCACAGGACTTTGGAGGGATTCCATGCTCTCCATTTCTAGACCCCTGGAGAAGCCCCAGTGACTCAGGAAGCCTCTCCTTACCACTATAAGGCTATGAAGATGTTCCAAACTCTCCACATAACATGTCAGTCATACATATGCACGCGCATGCGCCACACACACACACACACACACACACCCCAAATCAGCTCCCAGGCCCAGCAGAGCTTCAGTCCCAAACTAAGAGTATCTCTTAGACCAGTGGTTCTCAACCTTCCTAATGCTGTGATCCTTTAAGATAGTTCCTCATGTTGTGGTGATCCCCAACCATAAAATTATTTCGTCGCTACTTCATAATTGTAATTTTGCTACTGTTATGAATCCTAATGTAAATATCTGATATGCAACCCCCAAAGGGGTTGAGAACCATTGTCTTAGACCTCAGGTTCCCAATTTCTGGGCCAGTTTTCCTCACTCTGGTACATCTCTGTGCCTGAGGAAACTCTCGACCATTATCCTCTCTCACCTGTGCCCTCCTAGCCTAACGGCTTCCAGGAACCACTGGTGCCCCAGCTCCCACCCCAGCTCCCACCCCGGCTCCCACCCCAGCAGCACCACTCCTCAGCGAGTCCCGTCCCCCAACTCCTGTACCAGCCTCAACCTGGCATGAGCAAAGATGTTCCAGGTGTCAACAGCCACACTTTCCTGCGGTCCTCGCTATAACACAGGTTGGCAGTGTGACAGCATGTAGGGGTCACCACATGAGGGTATTTATGTGCAAGACACAGGGAGAAAGAGAAGCACACACAAAGATGCGATGGTCCTCTTCAAACGTAGCTACGCTCTGACTTCCAGTGGGCAGAAGGTTAGGGCAGACGCAGAAAGAGAATGCATGCTACTTCAACCACTTCCTGACACTTCTTCCGGTCATTTTCCCTCAATCTTCCTCTTCCAAAATGCTTCTTCAGAGGCACTTCTGCCTTCTTTCTGCCTATCTCAGAATCTTTCACTGTGCCCACTCACTAAGATATGTTTAGCTACCTAGGATAATGATAATTTCTTAAAATAAACCAAAACTGTTCATTTTACTTGGTTCTATGAACATCAGAATGTGACACCATTTAATGGGGAAAAAAATCTTTAAGTGTGGATCAACCAACCCCGTAGCAGTCTGCGCTCTACCTCTGAAGTTGTCTTCACGCCTGCACAACCCCCCCTCCTGGGCACACTGTCTCCCTGAGCTGTAACACAGAACAACGCCCGCCTGCCATACCTAGCTCTAAAAATCACCAGATAGAAGAATATTTTGAATTTTGGTAAACAGAGTCATAATGACCAAAGGTGGGTGGTCACCTGTGTGTCCTAATATGATACCCATTCATACATGGCCATTCAAAGTTCACATACCAATACAACTAAAATAAAGACAGAAGCCTCTCCAAACTCTACCACACTGATAACACCCAGCTTATGTGAGAATAATGGTGGGCCAGTTCCACCTTTAGATCTGTAGATAAAACAGCCTGTGAGTGCCAAACCGGTCCTGTGTGGTCAGGAGCCACCACAACTTAGTTCAGGAGGGAACAAGAGAAGAATTTCTTTGGAAAATGTAATGGTGTGGTATGATTTTCCTCCTCTGAAACTAGCACTGTCCATTCAGGTTAAGGCACCTGCAGACCCCGCCTCCGAACCCAGACTGACATTAAGGAGCTGTCTGCTTTTCGGGCCACTGAAACTTAACACAGTACATATAACTAAATGAGACACACATGCAAATACCCTCTAGCCTGCTAAATCTCAGAATCAGATTTTATTTAATCCCCACAAACACTGCAATGTAGACATTATTATTACTATTTTATAGATAAGGGCAATTGAAACCCACAGAAATTAGATAGCTCACTCAAGGTTAAAAGGCAAGTAAGTAGCCACTCAGGATTTGAACCTACTTCTGTCTGACTCCAAGGCCCATAGATCTTACCTATGTAAGAAAAGTAACTATGGCAACCGGTTGGGTCATTTCTCCTCAATCCATAACATAGTGTTTGACAACAGCTGTGTCTCTACAATTTCACAAAGAGACAGAAAAATTTCAGAGGCCTTCTCCTTTTTCTTTTCTTTTCCTATATTTATTTTCTACCCTTTTACAAACTATTTTTAGGTTAAAAAAAAATCACTGAGCTCAACATGGCAGTCATACAACGTTTCTGCAGTCAATAAGCCCACAGGGCCAAAGTTCTGTTTTCTTCCTTTCACTCTTCACAGCCACAGATCTTGAGCATGGTATAGTTTCTAAGTTGGTGCCAGTTAGCAACTGTGTCCATGCCTAATACAAGGCCTTCCACATGAGGATCACGGGGTGACACTAGCCATCAAGCCACTGGTTGGGAAACATTGTCTCTACTGCTCTAGTTAACTTGCTACATTTTAGTCAAGAGACTTTAAAAGAAAGGTTTTTTCTGTGAGCGAAATCATTGACGACAGTTTTCCGAAAATTGTTTAAAGGATTAAGGGGAAAGTAAAGGGAAATACAACAGTTTAATGTCTGAGTCCCTGGGTCTAGCAGACCCTGAGTTTAAGAACCTGGAAGATACAGTTTGAAAGTAACTATCATTCGAGTGACTTCTGCAAGCACGCCTTGAAATTGAAAAAGTGCACTCAAACGTGGCCAGCGCTTTTGCTGAGCATGTAAAAGTCAGGACATTCTTCCATGCTGTTCCTGCAACCAGTGTGTGTTATTTTTATAACTGTGGCAACTACCCCCACTCTGGATAAGCTGTTTAACGCTTTCTCTATGAGATGGACTTTCTGCCCTTTTCAGTATAACCCACAGGGGTTAAATAGTCATTAAGTAAAGCAGGTGATTCCCAGAACTGTTACATAACCCAGCACATGAAAGACAGCTTTCTTTCCATTCATAGAACCCCTTTCCTCCTTTAGGCAGCCATGTTTCTTTGCATTCTTTCCAAATAGGTGGAGCATCTTATCAATTCTCTACAAAATGTTGTCTCAATTTTCTTAGTCGCAAGCATGTGAAAGACATTTGGCCCTTCCAGAGTTCCGATGTATGTCCTTCAGTGTTATACATGCTATCTTTTAAGAGAGATTAAAGTATTTCAACCACTGTGGATGAACTAGTTTCATCCATGTTGTTAGTGAGCTCCCTACCAAGTATTCAAAGCAGAGTTGTCCTATAAGAAGGGTTCCCAGGTGAGGCAGGAGGCTGAACATGCTGAATTCTATGCTCCCCT
>CABHPH010135647.1:13019-31043 GCA_902168325.1 Peromyscus nudipes
GGGTGTTGGAGAGTGAGATTAATTGAATACTGATTTCTACATGTTACGAACTGTAAATCTATGTCTACAGTCTCAAATGTCTACTTCACTTTTTTACTCAAAATACATTTATATTCAGTTTTTTAAAACCTACAAGCAATTGTATTTTCTCATATGAGTTATGATAATTTTACATTAATGATAGGTATCATTAACACATATATTTACATTCTTTAATTAAAAAATCAGTATAGATAAACAAGTAATGTGTTGGAAATAATAGTAAAATTTCAGGCTTATTACTTTTATTGATGTGTGTATATGTGTGCTTGTGTTTGTGCAAATATATGTATTATAAATGAAACACTTATTAAATTTGTTAGGAATATCTACCTATCTTTTAATACTAACCACGTTATTTACATTGTCAGGGAAATGCTTGTCGCTTAATCACATATACTTTCAGAAGTAGTTAGATTACAATTAAATGTAAATATTTAAAATACAGCATCAGTAAGAATGATTTTTTTATAAAATTAATTCTTAACTAATTCTGTTTGTTTTTAATTCAACTTTGAGTTCACTGTATTTATTTATTTCTCTTTAGAGAATCTGCAAGCCATGTTCTGAAAATTAGGTCTTATTGCACTTGGTGATATTTGTATACTGAGTTTTTTGGTTTTCATACTGAACTATTCCTTTCATCCTTTCTTTGAGTAAGTCCTTGTAATTTGCAATTAAAGTAAAATTTCCTTGTGAAAACCTTCCTAACCAGGTAAAATGCTCATTGTTAGTTCTGAGCATACACCAGTTTTTCCTTCACAGTAATTTTATAGTTCTAATATTCCTATTATCAAAGTGTTAATATTTACAATATCGTTACTTGAAAGAAATTAATTGTTTGGTCTCCCTATTAATTACTTCTGCTTTTGCTTTTTAGCATGTAAGAATAAGGAGGTATTCAATAGCTGTGGAAGAACTTGAGGAACGAAAGAAGAGAGGAACAAGAAAGAAGTGGAGAGAGAGGGAGAGGGAGGAAGGAAGAGAACTTGGAGGAAAGAGACTGGGGGGGAGACGAGGGAGGAGGAAAGGATAGAATTGAGATATCAAAATGCCAGAATAAATCTTTCTGTTCAATTGAAACACAACTGATCAAATTTCTTTCTCCTTCTTTGAAAATAGAGATTAACATTGTAATGACTTTATTTCCCTCTGTAGGTATCATTGATTAATCTGTGTTAATCAGTAGGGTTGGCCAGGTTCTCAGAGAGACTTAAACTAAGTAATAATAATAAAAAAGCTTACATCTTGAACTCAGAACTGCTTGAACAGGAATACAAATGAAATTTTATATGTGTGGGTACATTTTAATAGTGTATACCAACAGAGTGAAAATCATGTTCACATTTAGATGAAACTGATTATTTTTACATGAAATTGACTTGAGGTATAGAATTATACAATATTTCTAATACTCATTTAGTACAAATATTATGGAAATTTATCAAGGTAAACAGATAGATGAAAATGAGTTCATTTGCACATATTTAGCAGTGCTTCTCCTTTGGTGTGGTTAATTGGTTGTTCTACTGGTAATCTCAATTCAGGTGAATACTGTATCATGTTATCTGGTATTTCTGAATGTTACTAAGGCACCCTTGATGTTTAGAAGTTCTTATTCAATTTTTATCCTGACACTGTTATTTTGCTATTATTCTTTTCCTGATAGAAATTACAAATCCTATTGCAAGATGTACTTAAACATTTTTTGGTTATATATTGTTTCTATTTGGATGAAAAGTTTCCTAACTTTGTTAATAATTACATCTTTATTTCTCTTAAAAATTATATTGCAGGACTGATTACATGCAAAGCTATTAAAAAGACAGTGGTGGCAGCAAAGATTAAAGTTGTATGGTGTATATGTAATTGATAATCTGATTAAATAGAAGTTGAGACAGATGTGTCAAGATATGTAGCTCATTTTCTTCATATGGTCCCTTTCTATTTTAGATATACTGTAACAGAGATGGTTGCAAATTGCAGGAAAGCAAAATCTCCCTGAGCAGAACCAAACCATATTGACTAAGTGTTGTGTCACTGGAAGCAGACATTCAGACTCCCTGATGTTTTAATTTTTGATTTAATTTTTTGATAATGCAGCACAGTTTCATCTCTGTCTCAGACAGGAAAGAGGAAAAAAATGACAAGCTAAACCATTAGGGGTTTGTATCTACTTACCAGGTTTTTTTTTAAATACTTTCTCCATTTTTAATATCCTAAATCTAGAAGCCTCCCTGGATAATAAGAGAGATGTGATTGGGTTATTATCTGTCAAAGATAAAATACAGTGACTCATACAAAATTAAATCAAAGAGACTTGTAAAGCCTAAAATGATATCATTCTCCCCACATTCTTATAACCAAGTTCACATTTACCTTGGGTATATAAATATGCAGTTAGATGTTAAATCTTTCCTATTTCCTACATTCTTATCAATGTTTCTATGACCTACTGCTATGAGAGCATATCTACTTCATGAACATTTATATGTTTTAAAATGAAACTTATAAAAGTTTGTTTTATTCTAAAAGCATTCAGTTGGTATTTTTTATTTGTATATGTTCACTGTAAATATGGTTAAACTTTATTGATACAATTTACATAAAGTATAACAGGTATTTTGACCACACTCACCTCATACCCTCTGCTTTCTTCTTTTTCCCATTCCCTAGTCCACTACTCTATTTTCTTCCCTTAGTCTTCCTTTCACTTTATGGTTTTATGTTACTTATCTAAAAGTTAGCATCCACTAACCCACTGTAAACCTTCTAATTGTCCTGCTTTAAAAAAAATTAGGGGCCAGTGGAAGGCTCAGCAGACAAAGGTACTTTTTGTCTGGTTGGATAGTCCTGATTTTCAGGACCCACCCCAGAAAGGAGACAATGGATTTCTGTAAATATGCTGACTTCCATATGTGTGTTCATATGTACCCCCCCCCACAACACACACATAAAAGAAATAAAAGCAATAAATGATTTAAGAAAGGCTGGTGAGATGGATCACTGGGTAAAGTCCTTGGCACCTAAGTTCATGACCTGAGTTAAATCCCTAGGATCCACATGGTGGAAGGAAAGAATCAACTTCTTCATTGCTGGCCTCTGATATTCCTACTCATATACACACAAATCCACACACACAATAAGTAAGTAAATGAAGTTCTGAAAATAAGGCCAAGTTCAACTCCTCTCTACCTTGAAAAATTTAATTCTTTTTTTATTTTGTTATCAATTTGAATCTCTTCAGTTTATAACTCACATTCTTAAAATGGTAAATTACATGCTTATGCTATTTTTATTTCTACCAATATTCATGGCATTAAGTATCAACTTCACAATTATTAATCAAAATAGCTCTAGTGGCTTTAGTACCATATCTACACAGTGATGAGAGGGAGATAGGAGATACAAAGGGAATAATAGTGTCTTAAATAGGTTTTGTTTTTTGTTTTTTGTTTTTTGTTTTTTGTTTTTGTTTTTGCTGTGAAAAGACACCATGACCATGGCAATACATGAGAAAAACACATAATTGAGGGGGCTTGCTTACATTTTCAGAGGAACAGTCCATTATCATCATTTTGGGAAGCATGGTAGGATGTGGGCAGACATGGTGCTGGGGGGATAGCTGAGAGCCCTAGATCTTGCAGGCAATGGGAAGTTGACTGACTCACACCAAGAGAAGCTTGAGCAAAAGAAATCTCAAAGCCCACCCCCACAGTGGCATACTTCCTCCAAAGCCACACCTCATAATAGTGCCACTCCCTTTGGGGCCTATTTACTTTCAAATCACCACAAATAGCCAATTGTGAAATGTTCATTTACACAAAACAAAAATAAAAAGCTTAGAATCATTTTTTCTGCCTATAGCAACTATAATCAACATTATTTAATGGTTATGGTGCAGTATGTGTTGTATACCGAGTATCCAAATAGGCATTTTTTATAAAACAAGGATCTAAGTAATTAGACTCCAAATCCTCCATTGAGCAACTGATTAAAATTAAACATTACAGATGTCAAAGCCTCTTTTATATTAAATTTACAATGTGTGTAAAATCATCTTTCTTTGGATGGCATTGCATATTCTAGTGAAAGACTCTGCTCTACTAACACTCTACTAACATGTTCAATAGATCAGAGTACTTTTAGAGTTGGTGGATATAACAGCCTCCAACATCGAAGGAAATTGTTTAAACCACTACAACACAGACCACATATGCATATATATCTGGGCTGTAACAACTCAAGAGGTTAGGATGGGATTTTTCTCATTAAGTTATAGAAATACTTTGCAGCATTCATGATCAGATGTCAAGGAATATAATATAATCTATGTAGCACATTACTCTTTGCTGTAAAATTAATTTTGCAGGAAAAGTTCAGAAAAAACACACTGGGAGGGCTGTGCTTTTGGTGGTACTGAGTATGGAATTTGATATCTCCACCCACTTGCAAGTTTTGTTTTATTAAGTAATATCTTAATAACTGTTAGTGACTTATGAGTACCTCAAGCCCCAAGGCAACTAGATATCTATTAGGAAAACAAAGGGATAAGTGATGACTGACTCAATAAGAAGTGAAAAGGAGAATGTACAAGGATTTTGGAAGGCCTACATTAAGTTCTCATATTCTGATTCTGTAATACTGCATGACTATAGTAATGGTGATAAAGATGATTTCTGCTCTGTTATATCCCCAAACCAATGCAGAACTCATTCTGAAATTTCCTCGATGAAAGAAATTCAAATTTGGTTAAATTGGAACACTGTACTGTCTTAGTTAGCGTTCAACAAAACACCACTACTAAAAAGCTAGTTGGGATGAAAGTTTTATTTGGCTTACACCTCAACATTGCTGTTTATCACTGAAGAAAGTCAGGACAGGATCACAAACAGGGAAGAATCCCAGAGGCAGGATCTGATGCAAAGGCCATGGAAGGGTGCTGCTTACTGGCTTGCTTCCCCTGGCTTGCTCAGCCCACCTTCTTAAAGAACCCAGAACCAGCAGCCCAGGGATGGCTCCAATCACCATACGCTGGATCCTCCCCCATTGATCACTAATTGAGTAAATGGCTTATAGCTGTATCTCATGGAGGCCTTTCCACAACTGAGGCTCTTTCCTCTCTGATGAGTCTAGCTTGTGTCAGTTTGACACACAAAACCATTCAACACAACTGACCCTTTGTCAACTTGACAAACAAAGCCATCACTATTAAGCCACAACCCTCCCTTTCTTTTTCCTCCCTAAGATCTCACATTAAAATGATAATCTTAAAAGACCCATAGTCTTTACAAATTTAGATACATTAAAATTTCAGTCTCTTTTAAATATCCAGTCTCTTTTAAAAATTTGATTCTTTCAGCTGTGGGCTCCTTTTAAAAATCAAAATTAAGTATCTTTTTCAAGAGGAAAGAACCTCACAATCTGATCCAAGTAAAGCCAAACTCCAACAGTACGAATAACTCAATGTTCAATTATTTGGGATCGACTCATGATCTTCTGGACTCCTCCAAAGGGCTTGTGTCACTTCTCTGGCTCTGCCTTCTGAAGCACACACAGCTTGTCTACTAGGGTGCAGCTAGGTCCATTCCACTGCTGCTGTTGTTCTTGGTGGTCTTCTCATGGTACTGTCATCTCTAAACTGCTGGATACTTTGCTAAAACTGGGCTGTACTTCACCAATAACCTCTCATAGGCTCTCTCCATGGAGCCAAACCTCAATTTCTTTGCATGACCCCTTCAGTCCTTGGCTTTCAACTGCAACTAGGCTGCACCTTCACCAATGGCCTCTCCTGGCCTCTCATAGTGTCAAGCCTCAGCTGCTCCTCATGAGCTCTTCATACCTTCAAAACTAGTACCACATGGGTGATGCTTACACATTGCCAAGTCCTGCTGCCAAAGCAAGGTAGAAACATGGCCACCTGTGGAACACAGCTTCTCTGTGCTCTTAGGAAACACTTCCCAGAAGATTTCAACTCAGTGATGTTAGGTTCTTTTACTTGATTTAAAAAAATTGTTTTTATTTTTCATACCAATCTCAGTTCCACCTTCCTCACCTTCCCACCCCTGCACCTCCCCCTTCCCACCTCTATTCACTCCTCAGAGAGGTAAGGCTTCCCTTGGGGAGTCAACAAAGTCTGGCATACTAAGTTGAGGAAGGATCAAGCCCTTCCTGCCTGTGTCAAGGCTGAGCAAAGTATCCCACCCTAGGGAATATGTTCCAAAAAGTCATTTCATGCACCTGGGATAAGTCCTGGTCCCACTGCCAGGGGCTCCCAAAACAGATATAGCCATATAAATGTCACCCAATTCAGAGGGCCTAGTTTGGTCTCATACAGTTTCCCCAGCTATCAGTCCAGAGTCTGTGAGCTCCCACCAGTGTGGGTCAGCTGTCTCTGTAGTTTTCCCTATCATGATCTTGACCTCACTTGCTCCTGTGATCTCACCTCCCTCTCTTCAACTGAAGTCTAAGTGCTCATTCCAGTGCTTCGTTGTGAATCACTGCATCAGTTTCCATCAGTTACTGGATGTAGGTTAGGGTAGTCATTAATCTGACTATAGGGGAAGGTAAGTTCATGTACTCTCTCCATTATTGCTAGGAGTCACTCTTAAATGGATATTAGACACAAAGCAAAGGATAACCAGGCTACAATCCACAACCCCAGAGAAGCTGGGTAGAAAGGAGGACCCTAAGAGGGACACACATGGAGGGCCCCATGAAGGGAAAAATGTTAAGATCTCCTGGATAAACTTGGAGAGGTGTAGAAGGGAGGAGATGGGGGATGGGAACAGGAGGGACTGAAATGGCTGAGTGGAAGGAGGGACAGAGAGGGGGAGTAATGAAAGAGTATTTTGGTAGTGGGAACCATTAGGGGTTCAGGGAGAAACCTGGTGCTAGGGAAATACCCAGGAATCCACAAGGATGCTGGTTTCTTTTTAAACATGGCTAATTTCTTAGTTCCAGCCAGGCAGTATCAAGTATCCCAGCAACCAAGTTTTGCTTTAGTGATTCTGACATCTTGTTAATCGTAGCTGATTCTTCAACTATAGCTGACCAGAACCACAGAATCTTAATTCAAAATAAAAAATGGTCCTGATAGTCTTTAAACTTCCCTCTGAAACTTCACAAGCCAGCCTCCATCCTCTGCCCTGTTCTCAATATTTTTATCTTCCAAGTTCCCACAAAACATACCACAGAGCTCTTAATAGTCAGTGGCTCTTCTAGCCCCAAATTCCAAAATCCTACCACAATCCTCCAAAAACATAGCCATGTCTGTCATAGCAATACCCCACTATGCTGGTACCAATTTCTTAGTGTTTCTATTGCTGCAACAAACACCTGACCAAAAAACAAGTTGAGAAAGAAAGGGTCTAGTTGGCTTACAGCTCAACATTGCAGTTAATCATTAAAAGAAGTCAGGACAGAAACTCAAACAGGGCAGGATCCTGGAGGCATGAGCTGATTCAGAGGCCATAGAGGGGAGATGCTTACTAGATTGCTTTATACTTTTTATAAGAATTGCTTGGCCACAGAAGAAGCTGCTCATACTCTGCATGAAGAGTTAAAGGATCAGATCATCCAAGTAAGTGGTGGGAAAAACAAACAAGATTTTCCTGTGAAGCAGGATTTCTTGATCCACAGCATATGCTATTGAATAAAGGATTTTTTTTTATTTTCTTGCACCAAGAGAACCAATCAAACCAAAGAAAAGCACTAAGGACAGATTGCCAAGCAATGATGTTTGACCTTCATGAGAACTTTTACTTCGGTGTCTAAATCCAGTCAAAATAAGTTTCTAAGAGTAACAAATACATTGTCAGAACTTAAAAATCTCAATCAACAAGCACCTATTGGATAAAATATTAAGGCAACTCCACGTAGTTAAAAGGGAGGTTTATTTTGTGGGGTAACTTACAAGTGAAGGGATAGGTTACAGGGTCTGGGAAAGGTGTAGCACAGTCCAGCAGTGTCCTCTGTAGAACTCTGCTGGGTCTACCTCCAGCGTCCAGGGTCCAGGAAACAAGAGAGCCAGCCCATCCGGATCCTGGGTCTTCAGGGGTCCTCTCTCAGCTCCGCCTTGTAGGAATGACAATTATCAAAGCCTCAATGGGGGTGGCACTTCCAGATCAAAGCTGGAACAGCTACCCACTACAAGCACCACCCTAAAAAATAAATAAAATGTAGTAAAAAGAAAGGGTTCATTCTACTTTCAAAATGCACCAACATGATTTTTACAATCAGCCTCTTCTGCATTTTATGTTTTGTTTTCTTTCACTTTCCTCAACATAGTAGAAAATTATAGCATTGTTTTCTCAAATACCTTTCTTCCCCTCCTCCATCTTACATTTTGTTTTCAGCAGTATATGGATTATGTAACAATACAGCTTTTGCAAGATTCCAAGCCCCTCAATCTTGGACTTTTTAACCTTTAGAACTGTGGGAGAGTAAATATTATTATTTTTATCATTAAAAGTTACCCAATCTGTTGCATTCTGATATAGAAACGCACAAAGGATTTACACACTTGGTTTTGTAAAAGGCTTTATTCAATGAAGAATGGTCAGATTACTTGGGCTGCCTTGTGTAGCTAAATCAAGGTTAGGAAATGCTGGTTTTGGATCACTCTATTACATTTTCTAAATTATTAGAACAAATTTCCAAAAACACAGTGGTTTAAAGTAATAATGACTGATTATCTTGCAGTTAGAGAAGAAAGAAATATAAAATGGATTACCTGGGCAAAGACCAAGGGATTGAAGATTTAGCCCCATGGCTAGTTTGCTTGGCAAATAAAAGGACCTGGGTTAAGTCTTCAGCACTGAGAGAAAGAAATTTTCAGAAAAATTGTATATACAATAGAGGCTCTAAGAGACAGCATACTCCTCTATTTTGGTTTTTTTTTTTTTTTTTTTTTTTTGGTTTTTCAAGACAGGGTTTCTCTGTGTAGCTTTGCGCCTTTTCCTAGAACTCACTTGGTAGTCCAGGCTGGCCTCGAACTCACAGAGATCCACCTGGCTCTGCCTCCCGAGTGCTGGGATTAAAGGCATGCGCCACCAACGCCCGGCTTTTTTTTTAAATTATTTCTTTTTTTAATATTTATTTATTCTTATTTTATGTATATTGATATTTTGCCTGTGTGAGGGTGTCAGATCTTGGAGTTACAGACAGTTGTGAGCTGCCATGTGGGTGCTGGGGATTGAACCTGGGTCCTCTGGAAGAGCAATCAGTGCTCTTAACCGCTGAGCCATCTCTCCAGCCCCACTCCTCTATTTTGGAATCTAAAATTTCCCATATTCTTTGACACATTGCCTTACGTCTTTCCCATCTGTGTTTCTGTTGCTCCATCACCTTCTGTGTTTTGCCCGCTTGCATCATTCCTATAGGGACTTGTTGGAATCTTAATTTAATCACATCCGAAAACTTGTGCACAGCAACATAGTTACAGGTTCAGAGATTAGTGTGAGAAAACATTTGAGGAGAAGACTTGAAAAAAAATCTATTTATGCAGAGTTAAATAGCCCAAGAGGTCAGAGCAATAGCTAAGAGCTAAAAACCTTACCCTTCACTGCCAATGCTGTCCTCCTCAGCCCGAGAACTACTTCCTGTGTGTCTGTCTTCTTATAAGCTATCTGTTCTGCCTTCTCATTGGTTGTAAACTCAACCACATGACCTCCTCATCACTGCCCATCTATACAGACCTCCAGATCTTCTATGGTTGGTATTGAGATTAAAGGCGTGTGTCTCCATGCTGGTGGTATCCTTGAACACACAGAGATCTGCCTGTCATGTGATCGGGAATTAAGGCCATGTGCTACCACTGTCAGACTTCTGCTAAATGGCTTGCTATTAGCTCTGATCCCCAGGCAACTTTATTTATTAACATACAAATAAAATCACATTTCAGTACAAGTAAAATATCACCATATATTTATAATAATTCCTATCTTTGGGATAAAATTTTTATAAGTGCTTTGTCAGTCTAAAGTCTTTACTTATCATCTTTCTACTTTGCATAGACATTTTGTTGTCTTTTTCCTTTGTATTTAATAGAGAAAAAGCATAGATTAAATGAGATAATGCTAGTTTATTCATATTAGAAAGAGCTCTATTATATTTTATCAATCTTAATTTACATTTATGGTGACTTAAGTCTGTGCAGTTTTTGGCTACTGTATATTTTATTACCTTCTATGCCAGTAATATAGACTAAATTACCCCTACTATGGCTTTGAGCACTTTGAAATCACAAAATTTTATCAAATAAAATAACCAAATGAAGTCTCCCTCATCTATTATGTATCATATTAAATAAATCAAAGGGGACCTTGACATTACTAACTGGTTTTATTTTTGAGGATTTAGAATGAGCTCTATAGGATATACTTCAACATATTTTGTTTTCCTGTTACTTTATAATGTTTTCCTCTACACCTGGTCTATATTAGTCATGCTTTGTGTTACTGAAATCACAGATATCAGGCTTGTCCCTAGACATCTTTCATCATTATGCATTTGAATTTTGATCATATGCTTTCATCTTTATTTAGCAGAATAATATTTCTTATTTCTAAATCTATTATCCTACTTATTTGTTGATTTATGGCACAAATTTTTATAAGCATGCATAAAAGTCTTTATGTCCTAAAAAGCAAAACAAAAACAAAACAAAGCAAAACAAAACAAAAACATTTTAGGATAGACAGAATGATAGGAGCTAAAGTAAAAAAATCAAGGTTTGCTATAAACTATTTCTAACTTTGTAAATGCTGACTTTTAGTACAGTGTTAGTACTTTGAAATATCCATGTTTTTATAGTCACTGCTTTCTACATTTGAAAATTTTTTATTTCTTTGTCTGTTAGGGGAATTGAGAATGATCAAAACACATGGAATGGGTGTATGAAATTTTGAAAGAATTAATTAAAATAATCTAAAATTTAAAAAATTACTAACTTCTCAAGGGTCAATTCCAGTTATCACAATGATATCAACAGATTTTAATTAAATATTCATGAGTAAGTTCTTTTTTATTTTTAATTTTTTAAATTCATTTTACATACCAACCACAGTTTTTCCTCCCTCCTTTCCTTCTGTCCCCTCCCACCACCTTCTTTATAAACCAGTCCACTACTCAGAAAGGGTAAGGCCTCCCACTGGAGTCAACAATGCTTGGCATATCAAGCTGAGGAAGAACTAAGCTCTTCCTGCATCAAGGCTGAGCGAGGTATCCCACCACAGGGAATAGGTTACAAAAAGCAAGCTCATTTACCAGGGACAGGTCCTGGTCCCACTTGCTAGGGGCCCCACAAACAGACCAAGCTATACTACTGTCACCCACATACAGAGGACCTACATTGGTCCCATGCAGGGTCCCTAGCTGTCGGTCTAGAGGCTGTGAGATCCTGTAAGGTCAGGTTAGCTGTCTCTGTGGGTTTCCCTGTCATGATCCTGACTCCTCTGGTTCTTACAATCCTTCCTCCCTCTCTTCAACAGGACTCCTGGGGCTCAGCCCAATGCTTGGCTGTAGATCTCTGCATCTGTTTCTGTGATTATAACTAGGGTACTCACCACTCTGATTACAGGAGAAGGCCAGCTCAGGCACTCTCCCCACTATTACTGTAAGTCTTAGCTAGGGTCATCCTTGTGAGTTGCTGGGATTTTCCTTGGCACCAGTTTTCTCCTTAACCCCATACTGGCTGCCTCTATCAAGATATCTCTTTCATTACTCTCCTTCTCTATCCCTCCCTCAACTCAACCTCCCAATCCCATCCCCCTTGTTCCCATCCTCTATCCCCTCCCTTTTCCCCCCTCCCCCCACCCCCAGTTTACCCGGGAGATCTCATCTATTTCCTCCTCCCACGGAGATCCATGTGTCCCTCTTAGGGTCCTCTTTGTTACCTAGTTTCTCTAGGGCTGTGGATTGTAGTCTGGTTATCCTTTGTTTTACATCTACTATCCACCTATGAGTGAGTATACCACTCAACAAAAGAATGGATGAAGAAAATGTAGTACATTTACACAATGGAGTATTACTCAGCGGTACAAATAAATGACATCATGAAATTTGCAGGCAAATGGATGGAACAGGAAAAAGTCATCCTGAGTGAGGTAATTCAGACCCAGAAAGACAAACATGGTATGTACTCACTCATAAGTGGATATGAGTAAGTTCTTATATAAATATATATACATATATATATATATATATATTGCTAACAGATTCTGGGAGAAAATACCTTCTGTTATGCAAGAATTTATGTAGATCAACTTAAATTATTTACACATTTATAGCAGAAAGGGTTTAATCATTACCTAATTTTGATCATTCTGACTGATCAACCAAAGGAAACATTTTTGTTTTCTCAGGCAATAGGCCAATATCTGGTCCAGAATCAAATACCTATGCATTAGATACTTTTAGGTTGCTGATACCAAAAAACTAAGAGAAGCAATTTAAGGAAGGAGATGTTTGATTTGACCTAATTACACACAGTAAATACTTCAACCTGGCAAGGAATCCCTGGTGGTGGAAGTGTGTGGTAGTTATAGTAACAGGAATGTAAAGTATTTTGTCACATGCAATTGCAAACAAATGCAGAAAGTTATCAGTCTAGTGGTAATGCCAGGATGAATATGTGTCTAAAACAAGCCATGTATGCCAGCCCGGCCTCATCTCCTAAAGTTTTCATAACTGCCAAAGGCTATGGCATAAGCTGATGATCAAGTGTTCAAACACACAAGATTTTAACATACATTTCTCTTTCAAATAATAAATTGTATTATGTGGTGGTATTGTATTCCCCAAAATATTGTGTACCCTAATAAACTTATCTGGGGTCAGAGAACAGAAAAGCCACTAGATACTTAGGCTAGAAAATGTGGGCACTCACGCCTCTAATCCTAGCATTCCAGAGGCAGAAATCCATCTGGGATCTCTGTGAGTTCAAGGCCACATTGGAAACAGCCAGGCGTGGTGACACACGCCTTTAATCCCAGGGAGTGAGCCTTTAATCCCAGGGAGTGATGGTAGAAGGCAGAAAGATATATAAGGCATGAGGACCAGGAGCTAGAAGCATTTGGCCTGGTTAAACATTTGGCTGGTTAAGCTTTCAGGCTTCTAGCAGCAGTTCAGCTGAGACCCATTCTGGATGAGGAGTCAGAGTATTCCATCCTGAGGAAACAGGATCAGCTGAGGAACTGGCAAGGTGAGGAAGCTGTGGCTTGTTCTGTCTCTCTGATCTTCCAGTGTTCACCCCAATACCTGGCTTCAGGTTTGATTTTATTAATAAGAACTTTTAAGATTCATGCTACAGTAGTAAGTGTGCCAGGAATCTTCTCTTTAATAGACAAATTCTCAGTGATCTTGTGGCAAAACTCTGCTTCTTATAAACACAAGAATTAGAAGCAAACATTGTTGTGGGCCTAATGATCTTCCTGGAAAAAGTTGTTGATAGTGGTGTAGAGACTTGATCTCATCTGTTCAGAAGGGCGTGGCATTGTATTCAAAACTAGTCAGATAGCTGTCCTAAATGAGTCATCTCTTACCATGTATCTTGCCAAGACACATCATGCTCCTTCTCATCTTGTAATATGTGGTGCATCTGTTTCTAATGAAAGAAAAATTTTAAAAAAGTATCCCAATGTTTGAATTCCTGATTTAGTTCAGAATAGTTCTAAGGATGACACTCAGTGCTCCATGAACATTTTGGATTATTGAGGGTTTGTTGCATGAATTTTCAGAGAGGTTTCTATAAGGACTTTGTTCTCAGTGTGTCAGATGACTTGTCTTAAAGTGGAAGTATGGTAGCCAGTATATAGTATCGGAAATCAACTCAATGTGATTATAAATGTGTGAAAAATCTCACAATGAAGCCGGGCAGTGGTGGCGCACGCCTTTAATCCCAGCACTCGGGAGGCAGAGCCAGGCGGATCTCTGTGAGTTCGAGGCCAGCCTGGGCTACCAAGTGAGTTCCAGGAAAGGCTCAAAGCTACACAGAGAAACCCTGTCTCGAAAAACCAAAAAAAAAAAAAAAAAAAAAATCTCACAATGAACAAACAACAAACATCCCATTATAAACTTGCAACATAGGCTAATTTGTAGCATAAATGACGCTTTTGTTATTGATACTAAGGCAATAAATAGCTAATACGGTCTTTTCCTTACTCCCAACTGTATTACAGCTACAGATGTCTGAATTGCTTTTGCCATTTCACTGTCAGCCTATTGAACTATTGAATACACTGCATGATAGGAACAGCTGGACAACTGCTGGACTGTTGTGTATAATTATGCTAGCAGATGGCTCTGACATGACAATTAGTCTTGAAATATGCAACATGCTGAGGAAATAAATTTTATCCAATATTCTCTTGTAGTTTCACAAAAAGAAAAATAAGGAACAACTCAGATAAATATGGGTTGAGGTAAAATAACACCATATTCTGGTAATGCAATTATATTTTAATTTTTTTCTTGCTAATGATATCAATGTTATTGCAACAGATCTAGCATATTACCATCTTTTACACCTCCAAGGTAGATTACCATGAAAATTATTTTCTGAAAAAATATATTTTCATATAAATAAAAGCTTCAATTTGAATTTATCAAGTAGATTAGCTTTTAGGAACAAAAAATAACAATAAAGACTTTCTGAAAAAGTCATGAAAACTGACTACTGTAAAATCATTCATTGCTTTACCTTATAACTGGACAATGATGTCTGCATTATATACCAGAGGCTAACAAATAAAAAGCCAGAAGTGGGTTACTTATATGTGTGGGCTGCTGGACAGTGAGGCCCCATAGACCCCAAAACATTATAGGCTATTGTAACTTTCCATCCTCCAGAACTTGATGACAAGATTTTATTGATGAAGAAAGCATGCATTATGTCATAGAACATGGAAACATCAAAATATTACTGACCTGGGAGCTTCATCTCTAAGGACTAACTTTCATAATGCTGAAAGGTGCTATGTATGCTATGAGAGGAGAAAAATAATTTATCATAACCAGCTGTGAACCCTGAGTACTACAATAATGAATCATCTGACAAGACAGGGCAACAACTGCTACAATAGTGGCACAAAAATGATGAGAGGAACCAACCACTTTCTGTAATCTGCCATTTAATATTATTGGGGCAATTCCTACCCTCAGCATATGACTGACCCTGAAACTGTTGCTTTAGGGAAAATTATTAAAGCAGTTAAATTTCAAAGCAATTGACCCTTTGTTCTATATTAAGCAGCATGATGAATTATATTGAAGATAAACATGTGAATTTCATTTTTACTTGCAGAAATAAAAATTGCTTTCTTTGTCTGCATATTGTTTCTGGATCTATGAACTGAGGACTTTTGGGGATGGTGCCTGATTCAAATATTATGTTGTTGAGTGAAGGGATGATCTATCTATGATGTAATCTGTTACTGGATCTGAGGTCAGAAAATTCAGACACTTCGTTCTTCTTCATTTGTTCTGTAGAAAATGGTGTGGTGCCATGCTGCTGTGTTTTCCTCCAGGTCTGGTGTCTCAAATCAATACATCTTCTCAAAACCTTTTCATAGTTCTTTGACTGTCTCTTGTATTATATGTAGGGATAAGAGTCGTATGTATTGGAGAGAAAGTAAAAGAGCTCTATATCATCTTAGCCAGACTTGAACATGATGTACTAGTTTGATTTTCATTTACTTTCTACTGTTAAAATTGTATGTTTATTATTATTAATTATTATTCTTCATTTGTACCTCTCTGTGAGTTGTTTGAACATTATGAGTTAGGCATCATTTCTGTGCACTTGTTGTTCTAAAAGTATTATATCATGCTGTTTCATGATAAGATTATTTCTATGAATAGTCCACTGAAGATTTCACTGGCAGAAATTGTGTCTATTTTCCTTTTTAAGTTAAACCAACTTCTACACTAGTTCAGTGCTATCTTATATATTCATTATATTCACTAAATATTTTGTCAGTGAAACAATGTAATTAACAACAACAAAAAAATCCCATTATGTGCCCCGGCCAGCAGGGTCTCAATGCGGGAGAGAATGAAAGGGATGGGAGACATGAAGGAAGACAGCAAGACAGGGTTCTGATCAAGCTGCAAATCTTATTCTCCTTGGCAAGCCTTACATAGCATGGGAGGGGGAGGGGGCAGGAAGGAGGAAAGGGGTGCAGGAAGTTCAGGACGTGCAGTTGAGGGGGGATGTGTAGCTGAGGGGGGACATGCAGGTCATAAAGCTACAGGATGTTGTGCTAGGTGATAAGGTCACTGGTCAGGGCCCATTGCTCTGTTGCTATGCTACCTGACCACGGAATGTTCTTTATCTTTGAGGGCATCTGGTTTAGGGCCTGTGGCTTGTTCTCTGGCCTAGCTAGTACTTTTCCATGGTTCATGTTTGGTCCCTGACATCCCCCACTTCTATATGTGTAGCAAAACAAAGAAAGGAGGCCCAAATGTTTTTGCTGTGATGGGGAAGGGGTGACAGAGGCTCTGTCCCTGATAAGTTTCATTTTTAACGGTCAGTCCATGTAGACGTCCCCACATGTCCCGAAGGAAGCTGGAAAGATGCAGTTTTTTACAGGGGGTGGGTTTTAATCAGGGAAGAAAGAGTATAGGTTCTGCATAGCCACCGTGCAGTAGAGCATGTCATCCAAGGCACCCAGGATGGTGGAGCCCTTTAGTCTCTGTGCCTTCTGCAGTCCCGGCTGCACCCTCAATCCCCTATGCAGTGGGCTCCAGCTCCCAGGCACAGGTGCATCCTCCCCTGGGCAGAGGGGCCTGTGCTGATATGGAGTCTTTATCTGGTTCATTGAGACCACGATCGTGGAGGTCGAGGCGATGGTAATGAACCTGAATTTGTTTTGCCTGAAGTTCAGCCAGCTGACTGTGCACAAATTGAGTTAGTGGAGACAAGGCCCAAGGGCCGAATGTGAAGACCAGAATGAGGCCAACCAAGGGTCCCAGAAGGGACAGCAGGAGGGTGGTTAACCAGGGAGCTGTAGAGAACCAATTTTAGAACCAGCCTAGCTCTTGATCTCCTTTTTTTTTTTTTTTTTTTTTTGTGCTTTTCTAAGCCTTCACGGACCTTGGCCATGCTATTCCTTGCTACTCCTGTGTGATCAGTATAGAAGCAGCACTCTTCCTTAAGAGCGGCACAGAGGCCTCCTTGCTGTAAATGAGGAGGTCCACCTCTGAAAGGGAGGTGAGGAAGCATTCAAGGGTGGAAATGCCTCGCTCAAGCTGCACTATATCTTCATTTATGGAAATTCTAAGCTCTGAATAATGTTGATTAGATAAAACCAGGGAAGCTATGCCTGTACTTCCCCCTGCAGCCCCGACCTCCAGGAGGACGGCCAGAGTGACCACGGTCATGGGTTCCCTTTTCAAGCAATGGGAGGGCATGAGGGCAGCCGTCTCTGCCAGAGTCTTCTCTTCCCATCTTCCCAAGAAATGATCTGGTGAATAATAGGTTAGCCTAGGGATAAGTTGAACCAATATACAGAATAAGGGGGCAGAGGGATTATTTAAATGAAGAGAAATGCATGGTGTTAGGCCATCAGTACAGGCCTACCAAGTATCATTGGCAGGGAGAAGATATCCAGACTTAAGGGAGGTATTTAGGTTATCTGTGATATTACAAAGGGGTTGATAAAGGGGGGAATGGTAGCACCTTGGGTGACAAGGCAGGGGCCCAAGCCCATAACTTGGGAGAGTGTAAGGCGAGATGTGGGTGGCTGTTGCCAGCGACAATCATGTGGGTCAATGGATCAACAGCCACTCTTTTATAAAATGGGGGGGGGGACAGAATGATAGCAAAGCCAGCAGGAGTCAACCAAATCAGGCTTGGAGGTATTAAGTACCTGGTACGTTTTTGTGATAAGGGTGGTAATTATATCTTTGGTATATAATTTGGGGGAGGTGGGAACGTGGGAGAAAAACCCATGGACATCTGAGATATATTAGTTGGGACCAATG